>OVAX01002629.1:0-27471 GCA_900406405.1 Lepidium africanum | reverse complement strand
TTAGTTTACGGTGAAACTTCTGGTTTCGGGATTGAAAAATCCCGAAACTTATGGTATTGGGTTTTAATAATCCCGAAACTTCTGGTTTCGGGATTTAAAAATCCCGAAACTTCTGTTTTCGGGATTTAATTATCCCGAAACTTCTGGTTTCGGGATTATTAAAACATTNCTTCTGTTTTCGGGATTTAATTATCCCGAAACTTCTGGTTTCGGGATTATTAAAACATTGAAAGTTTTGGTTTCGGGATTTAATAATCCCGAAACTTCTGGTTTTTTAATTTCTTTTTAATTTTGTTATTTATTTTGTTTTTTTTTTTGTTTTTTTTTAATTCCGAAAATTTATGTTAAAAAAAAAATTCGGAAAAAAAAAATTTTGAACGAAAAAAAAAAAACCCAGTGAAAAAAAATTTTCAATCGGTGAAATCGATTGATTTCACCGATTGAAACTTCCGAAACCTTTGTCATTCCATTCCTTACACTCTAATCTATCACAATCTAACACCAATTTGACCTAAATTTAACCGAAATCGAAATTTTTTCAAATTTTCCTAAAAACCGAAAACTTGTAAATTTGAGAGGAAATTTTACATGATTTGGTTGAATTGATGGATGAATGAGCCCGAAATGGATGTCTAAAGCCTCGCCGGAAGTTTTCGTTGTTGCGGTGGTCGAGGGAAAAATCGGAGCTTCAAGGTGTGTTAATGGCGGAGAAGAGGGCTTGGTGGAGAAGATAAATCCTGATTTCCGTCGGTTTCCATCGGAAAAATCAATGAAATTTTCGACGGAAACCGACGGATTTAATTTAACCGGAAATAATTTCCGACGGATTTTGTTTCCGTCGGAAATTTATGCCGGTTTTCCGACGGAAACCGACGGATTTATTTATTTTAAAATTAATTAGAGAATCTGTCGGTTTCCGTTGGAAAACCGGCATAAATTTCCGACGGAAACAAAATCCGTCGGAAATTATTTCCGATTTTCCGACGGAAACCGACGGATTTATAAAATTTTAAATTAATTAAAAATCCGTCGATTTCCGTCGGAAAACCGGCAAAAATTTTCCCGTCGGAAATTTTTACCGGTTTTCCGACGGAAGACAAAACCGTCGGAAATTCCGTCGGTTTTAACCTCTTTTTCTTGTAGTGTGTACACGTTGATTGTTGACCAATTGATTTATTTAGAAAGAAATTTATATATTAATGTATAGGAAATTTTAAAAAAATATCTCGTCCCACGATTCAGAGAAACAAATAAAACACACACACATATTATATATATATATATATATATATATATTAGAAACACATTTGGAATTTAACAGTGTGTAGTTTTGCTTGAAATATATTTGGAAAAATGGCCAATTCCCAAAGCCTCATAGAAAAAAAAAAAATCTTATGAATAGAGAATAGATATCACTAGTCTTAAAGAGTATACAATCATTAGTCGGTTTACTCTTTTATTATTTTTTGATTTATTTTACAGAAAAAAATGATCATGTTCACGTGAGAAAACGAAAATTGCGGGAATTTGTAAGTTATTAGAATTTAATATATTACTAGCTCTGTCACACTAACATGACGTATTTAATACTATCAAATATAAATATTCTTTTTTTTTGCCAAAAATATTAAATATTCATACCTCTTTTTCTTAAAAACAAACCAAAATTAAACTAGAATGACATTTCCTTATTTTTCAATCCAAGCTTTCATTCATACATACTTTCCACATCGTAAACAATAAATGTAAATATAAAACATTTTACAAAACTCTCTATACGTATATTATTTCTTTAATATATACACAATACAAGAAGTTAAGAAACAAGAAATAGTAGAATAATTTGTTGAAACTTACAATAAAAATCTAAATAAATCTCTACAACAAATTTAATCGACAAAAAAACTTAACTATAATAATATTATCATTTATTGTGAAGTGGATTTGGACCGGCAGGAACTCTTCTAGCAGAAACTCCATAGATCCGTTCATAGCTCTCTCCGTTGTGTACTTCAGGTAACAATCTCTCGCCATTAAGATTTAATCGCCGGAACTCCGTCGTACTTGAGAGCTTGCGACCGGAAGAGAAACTGAGTCCGGAGAGTAAGAAGATCATGAAGACTATAAACGATAATCGTTGGGTCCAAAATTTCATCTTTCTTTGAAAGAAAAAAGAGTTTTCTTATTTTTGTTTTGTTTTCTGGTCTTGACTAATTTTGTTTGAGGTGGATGAGTACTTAATGTTATGATTTATATTAATTATGGGATTGTGACATGGACTTGAAAGAGAAGGAAATTCTTGTTAAGTTAATTAAATATTGGTGATTGTATGTTTGGGGAAAGACGAAATCAGCCTTTTCTTTGACTATAAGAAACTAAAAACGTATACTTGTTGTGTAGATTATTGATGTAACAGTGACGTTATGTAGATAATATTCGGCATCTTATACGCATATTAATTACCTTATAGTTTAAGAAGATTATAAAATACAATTTAAAATTATAAATTGGTTTACTTTTGAGTTCATTTATATACCATATTACAAATGGAGTATAACAATATAACATTTATACAATATGATTTGAAAAAATATCCTATAAATATATCGCAAAGAAACCTATTACTAAGTTTTATTCCATTGAAAGGAGTAAACTGATCTCGAAAAAAACTTATATTTGTATGTCATTTTTTTAAATACGCCTGTTCATTTTATAGTCGTTGACGACTATAACTAGCGATAACAATCAAAATTTTAGTTTTATGTTCATTAATCAGTTGTTGTATTGTTCGTTTTGCAATCAGACCAACGACTTCTTTATAAAAATATATATTTTTAAAATTTCTGTTAATTTAAGCTTTTTTTCTTTTTCCAACCTGATTTGAGCTTTAAATTGGTAAAATCAACATATATTAATATTTAGTTTAGCGGTGAATGAAATTTGTATTAATTTGGCAAGTTAATGAGTTCATATTTAATTCAACCATTTCTCCATATATATATGAGTGCTTTTTTTTTTGCAAATATATATAGATAACCATGCATAATATTTGTATTTTCTTCTTCAGACCAAAAGAAAATATTTGTATTTTCTTCTTAATACAAGTGTTTTTTTTAGTTTAGTGTTTTTCAACTTTTCTTCTTCGTAAATTAAAATTCAACGGTAATAATGAGTTTTATTTTTCTTATTGAGAATAGTTTCACCGTCATCATGGGAACTAGATCCAAGGGTATTTTTGTAAATTCAATTTAGCTCAGCCGGTGGAGTGCTCGGGCGGTTCACTCCGATCCATCAATAATCACACCGTTGACTTTTAAATAAGTATATATTTTTTAGTTGGCTTCTAAAATAATTATTTATGTAATTTATTAGTCTTTCTTGACATGTTCAATTATTTACGCGTTAAAATTTAAATATATCAGTTATATTAACAATACATATATATTAACATATGTTTTCAACCAATATGTATAGTTTTTAAAAATTGAAGTCAACCATATCTATTTTCATCTAATTGTTTATTTTTATTCTTTACATATTATATATAGTAGATAATTAAAACTTGACAAAAAAAATTAATACAAGATACTCTATATGTTGGGATTGACTTGTTTTTTTGGTCAACTTTATTCTTATATAAGATCGACAAGATCTTATTTATAACCAAAACTCATATTCTTAAAATCTTTGCATCGGAGGAATCAAACTTTGGTTCCTAAAGAATACTAAAGTGGCTACTACCACTAGGCTACACTAGAGTGGGCAAAATATCTATAAGATTCAATTCGATCTGGTATTTTCTTCAAATCGATCCAAAAATTTTGGATATCCGTAAAATTTTGGAGCGAAACAAATAACAAAATCTAATATCCGTCAAAAACAAAGCAAATATCAAATAGCATATTTTCAAACGACAGAATATCCGCTCTGATTCGTATTTCAATAAATATATAAATAAATATCAATTATATATATATATATATTATAATATAAATCATGTTGTGTATATGTATATAGTTAGAGATGAATTATGTAGAATGTAATTAATTTTCATTGTTTTATATTTTCTTTTTACGATGTTATCATTTTTTGTTATATGATATACTATGTGTTTAGTTTTTGAAATAAGATTGATTAAAAGTTTTTAATTCTTAAAAGTTAGCTATTTTCCTTTTAAAAAGTTTATATTGAAACATATTTTTTTGGGTCTGAAAATTTATATTGATATATGTTTTTAATTGTTTTTTAATTATTTTTGTGATGTTTCTATATTATATTTTTGTTAATTATTTAAAAACGGATCAAAACGGATTATTCGTGGATCTTTGAAAAAAAACAAATATCCTGAATTTTCTGATCAAAGCGGATCAGAAAATCAGATATCCGGATAAAACAGTAGATCACAAATACTACAAATTTTTTGGGTATCCGCTTCGTGTCCACCCCTAAATAACACGTCCTCAGCATATTTCTAGGTTGTTTAGCTCATTCTATTAACATATTTTCTTTCTGCAAAATTGTTTTCTGATCAAGTATAATGAAATTGGTGAAAGACTTGTAGCCAAGTGGTATACATGTATGGAAGATATTTGGTGGATTTATATTTGAGTTAAAGAGAATATGTTAGAATATATTTTCCTAGTTTAGCGATAATGATCGAGTAAATGAATAACATCTCATAACGTAAACTTGCAATAATTTTTGGTTTGCTTTTTATTTGAAATTTAGAGCATTTCTTCTAGATTAGTCGGATTTAGACTCGTTTGGAATTGGATGATACAAATTCTCTAATAATTTTTTGAATTTAGATGTTTTATGTGGACGACAAACTTTTATTTCTATAAAATAGCCGAGCTTATTCAAATAATTTGCGTTATAGATAAAGAAAAAGGAAAAAAAATAAGATATTGCTTTTCCAAGAAATTATCTCAAATTTCGCATAATACTCTTTTTTTTTTTTAAGTGCGGTATATTATACGTATGGATAAATCATAAAGTTTGGCATGTAATATACGACTAATGTAAAGTTTTAAAATAATTTCAAAGTGAATTTTCTAAGAATTTGTAAACCCTTTTGGATTGTGACACGTAAAGGATTATAAAACGATGGTCATGCGTCAATGATAACGATTCTTGATCAGTTTCATAATAAATAAATAAACAGCTCTATAAATATATGTGATTCACACACATGACAGCAAATATTTTGACTAATCAAATTCATATGTCAAATAGTAATCATATAGTACTCAATTTGTATGTTAATGTATTAGATTCTATATTACTAAATAGATAATATGTCTGTCTTTGTTGTATATTTGACCACGAGAATATATTAAATATAATATATTTAGCTGCGGTGAAGAAAATTTGTATCATCGAGTCATTCACTCACGTATAATTAATATAAGTCTTGAGCATATCCTTAGACTGTATTTGCATAGATTGGTGGTATATTTTTTATTTTTTTCCAACTATTAGATCAATAAGATTTGTTCAATATCAAAATCCTTTTAAACTTTTAACAATGTCATATATGATAAATATGATTTTCAGAAATTGAATGCAGATAGAAGAAATAACATATATGACACTCTACTAATTGACCAAATACATTTTCCCTTCATATTATATTCGTTTGTAGACAATCAGAACTTTGTTTCTTTTTTATTTGGTCTGCATTGTAGACTTTGTTTCTTGTATTCCTACTATCTCACTTTTTTTTCTTTCAATAAAACCATGAAAAATACAATGTTGGAATACATAAGTCGACAAAAAACGAAAATTTGTCCAGAAACTAAATCTAAATAAGGGAAGCTATAAATTAAAACATCGAAGGAACTAGATTAAACACTTAGAAATATACTCAAAAATTTGCAACCCCAAACCCGAAGAACGAAACATCGACTGCTATCTCACTTAGTCTCCATTTTCTTGAGATATACCAAAGCTTCTAAACAGCCCTGAGTCTTCTCTCTCCGTTTTGGGCTTTTATGGACCTTTAAATTTAGAACTAATTTGGCCCATTTTATGAAATATATAGGCTAACATAGCTTTGACTTTAGACAAAGTTAAGAGTCATCTCATGTTTATGTTTATGTTTATGCAAAGTACAGACTGAAAGAGTTTGACTTAACTGTCACTTCTTAAAAGTTTTAATCAGTCTTACTCCTATGAATATAGGCTTAATCATCACGAAGTTACCTATTTTGAATTTTGCTTTTTTTCTTTTCTCTTCAACCATATCATTTTTCAAACTCCAAACTAGCAAATGTCATGACTTCTCCAAAATTTGAAATTTCAAAAACTCTTTCATATTTTGAAATTTGAAGTTACCTCTTCTAAAATGATTTCAGAGTGTTGAACATTTAACGTTCTTTTCTCTTCTCTTTTAATCTCATTCCAATAAGTTCTACTTATCTCTCCTTGTTCTTTTGATAAGTTTGCTAGTTCAACAAATTTCATTAAAGACAAGGCATTATATGGGTTCTTCACAATGTCATACATGAATACTTGCACACAACAAGTATACATTTGTGCATTCATGCACACATTCATACATAATCATATATCCATACATACATACATATGAGCTTACTTGGTCGTTTCTTTTAACTTGTTTCCCTTCGTTTATGTACGTCCTTATATGTTTTTTCTTGCTTCATTACTTCTTTGTTTCCTTCCTTTGAATGTGTGTGTCTTTGTTTCTTTTCTTCCTTGGTTCTTTGTGTGCTTGTTTTTATGTCTTCCTTGGTTTCATGCTTGTTTCTTTCCTAGATTCCTTGTTTGCTTTCTCTTTTCTTACTTGATTCCTTGTTTAATTCTCTGATTCCTTGTTCATTTCTCTGATTACTTGTTCATTTCTCTGATTCTTTGTTTATTTCTCTAATTCCTTGTTTGATTCTGTGATTCCTTGTTCATTTTTCAAATTCTTTGTTTAATTCTCTGATTCCTTGTTTAATTCTTTGATTCCTTGTTCATTTCTCTGATTACTTGTTTAATTATCTGATTCCTTGTTTACGTACTTGCCTTCTTGTGTATTTTCTTATTTGCTCTTTGCTTAAATGTTTACTTACATGATTCTCAACCATTTCTTTAATTCCTTTTTTGGGCACTTAATTAGTTAACTCTTTTGCACTATTTTGCTACAATTATGAACTACAGAAGAAATATATGCTTACTTGTGAGCTTTTTGCTACCTTATTAGGTCATTTTTGGGATGGAGGAGGAATAGCTGAAGAATTACAAGGAGCAAAAATGATAAGGAGGTTTTGTTTTTTCAAATAATATAAGCAGGTAGCAGTTTATCACTAAACCATTCATGAAGAATATTGTGATAAAGTGGTTTTATTTTTCATAACTAATCATCAATTTGTTGACTCATCTTGACATTTCTAGGTGCAAGTTCATTGAGCTTGGAGATGAGGTGGTCTTAGCAAAGGAAGCTTAGGCCTTTACTATGCTCAAAACATGAGGTAATAGAGTATTAATATGTGGTCTTTGCTTTTGTTATAACTTTAACTCTCTAGAGTTTAACAATGTTTAGGCAAGTTTTTGTTTGCTTGAGTTCTCTGTTCATGTTACTGTGAAACTATTTCTAAATTAGTTTCAAAACTGTCTCAGGACTATGAAGTACAATGGAGCAGAACAGCTAATACTTCTACAGGACCAAACCGGGTGTTTTTAAGTTTTATGTTATCAATTAATTAAAGTTTTTATTTTCTGCTGAACTTTTTAACCATTTACTCTCTGTGTAGCAATAAGTTTATGCAGTGTGAAGGTGAAGATAGGCAGACAGCATGGAGATGGTAGAAGGGCAAACACAATTTCATTTATCTTCTCTTTTTGCAGGTTATTATTTTTGTCTATGCTTTCTCTCTATTGGCAGTGAATTTGAACTCCATGTCAAAATATATTTAATTATTAGAGGCTAATGCAGAAGTTCATAATCATATCTGCAATTTTTTAATAAGTTTTTTGCAGAGGTAACATCTTCATTGTTGTGTGCTTTAGGTAGCACTCATGGGATTCAAGGAGGTATACTGGACAAAGCTAATGGAGGAAAGCAACAAAGGATTACAAAGTTACATATCTTTTTGCAGGGTACAGTTTCAGCTTTGAGTAAATATACACTTGATAGAAAGGTGAATATTACTACTGATGAATTGTTCATAATATCAGATAGCTTGGAAAACAAGACAGCTTATGGGAAGGATATAGTAACCAGAGGAAGAACAAAGATTTTTGGAATAGAAGGTAATAAAATAGACTATCTTAATTCATTCTTGTTTCTGAAAGTAAATTGTAAACTTGTGAATGTTTCTGAATTCAGTAAGTATATAAAATATTGTTTTGCTTATTTTCAGATTGGAATGCTTGGAAGAGATTCTCTAGAGTTCCATTTTATAGTCTCAGGTAGTTTTCAATCTCTTGCTAATCTTCATGATGATTCTTGTGTATATGTGCATTTTTTGCTTTCTTATTTGCTAAATTGTTTCCTTTTTTTTTCTTTTTCTTATTTGATTGTTTGCTTTCTTATTTGCTTCTTTGATTGACTGCTTTCTTATTTGCTTCTTTGATTGTTTGTTTTATTTGCTTATTTAATTGTTTGCTTTTTTTTTTTTGTCAAACATATTGTTTGCTTTCTTGTTTGCTTCTTTGATTGTTTGCTTTCTTATATGCTTCCTTTTTTTTTAACAGAAATTTTCATTCATTGATAGGATTAAATAACAATGTTCTGTTTCTCCAGAGATACAATCTTATTAAGCCAAATAGGCAACATACAATCAATGTAAGCATCATAAATAGGTGCCTTCATCATACTCTTAGCAATAGCATCAGCACAAGAGCTTGCGGATCGACGAATCAACTTGAAGGTGGCTCGCAGAAATTGTCTAGGCTTGTTCAAGATGTCAGAGGTAAAGGGATTGAGCCTAGGCCACTCTCTAGGATTCCTGATCGCTGTAATAATGTTGCTGGAATCCGATTCGAAGCAAACATCAACCATACCAAGATTATCAAGACAGTTCATTGCCCAAACCAAAGCGGATGCTTTAGCTTCAAGACAAGATAATAATTTAGGATAAGCTTTAGCTCCAAACCATTTAACATTCCCAAATTCATCCCTCATAATCCATCCTACTCCACAACCCAATTCATTATCATTCCAAGAAGCATCAATATTGCATTTAAATGTACCTCTTTGTGGGGGAATCCATCTATTCACGCCATTTTGGGATGGATTGTTGCTGGGACCAGACACCAAAGTTTCATTTTGTTGTTCCCTTCTGCTAAGTCCCAAAGAGCAAACTCAAGAGTTTTGGTGGCGTCGGGAACAACACCTGAGTAAAAACAATCATTACGTGTTTTCCAAATTCCCTAAGCAAGCCATGGAAAAATTTTAGATCTCTCCCTCCATTCAGTGCTCTTCCACTCATCGGATGGGACAATACAATCTGCAATATTAGAGTAAATAGAGTTTGCTGGGAAGGGATAAAATCTACTTGCTAATGGAGAAATCGCCCACACCAATCTTGAAAAGGAGCATTGAAACAAAGTGTGATTGATGTCCTCATTCTTTTCGCCACACATACAACAGGTTCTGTTCCTTGTGAGCTTCTTGTTGGCCAAATTATTAGATACACCTAAACAATTTGAGAGACACCTCCAGATAAAATTCTTTATCTTAGGCGTTGTATCTAGCTTCCAGGTAGCTTCAAATAATGCATTCAAATTTGGATTTGTGCACATTCCTTTAACCTCTTTCATTTTGATCTTGTGAAGCCATACCCAATAACCAGATTTCACACTGTAATGGCCATTATTATTGAAAATCCATCTATGACCGTCAATTGCCTAACTACCACCAGGTTTACATTGAAGGATCAACTTAATGTCATCCTCAACAAAAAGATAATGAAGATCATCAATACTCCATTCATCCGAATCAGCCTCTTTAAGATTGCCCACATGGAGTTGATCAATATCAATGGCAGGTTTAGGCCTTAGAGGCCGAGGAGGGTCGTCAAGGAGCCAAGGATCGAATAGAATATTAACTTTACTGCCATTACCAAAGAGTTTCTGGATACCTAGGCGCATTAAGTCCTAAGAACTCTTAATACTTCTCCAAGCAAACGAAGATCCTCGCCATCAAAGAATTAGGTTCTGCAAGCATCCTCCACAATTACTTCCCGAGCAGAGCTTTATTAAAACCTTTGATGCATTTAAAGCCCATGCCACCTTCTCTCTTAGGCTTGTATAATTTACTCCATGATTTCCAATGAATTCCTTTGTCTCTATCTGAATTCTTCCACCAAAAAGTAGCGAGGGCCGCTTCAATCCGTTTGCATAGGGTGGACGGAATCTGGAAACAAGACATAAGGTAAGTGGGTAAAGCTAGAGCAACAGCCTTGATTAAAACCTATTTGCCTCCTTGGGATAAAAATTTAGAATTCCAGGCTTAGATTTTGTTTATAACTCTCTGTTCCACAAACTTCAAAGTGTTGATTTTGGATCCAACAAAAACTTCAAGAAGACCAAGGTAAAAACCTTCTCCACTTTCACTCTCAATACCCGATAATTGCTTAAGCCTCCTTTTCTCCTCATCAATGACATTATGCCCAAAGAAGATGCTAGACTTAGTCAAATTAACTTTCTGTCCTGAAAATTTATTGTATTCTTCGAGGATGCCTTTCATAGCCACAATTTCAGAATCATTAGCATGACAAAATAGCAAGCTGTCATCGGCAAAAAGGATATAAGAGACCTTAGGAGCTTGTCTAGCAATTTTCACACCCGTAATTTCACCTGTTTGTTGTGCCTGTAGAAGACGAGTAGAGAAGGCATCTGCACATAAAATAAAAATAAACAGGGACAAGGGATCACCCTGTCTGATCCCACGAGAGGGGATAATGTTTCCATAAGCAGTACCATTCACAAGGACTTTGTAGGAAGCTGACTTGACGCAAAACATAACCCGCGAGATCCAAGCTTCATCAAAACCTTTTCGTCTAAACACCTCCTCAACAAAGCACCATTCTAAACGATCAAAGGCCTTCATCATATTAGACTTGATTGCTAAAAAATTCCCAGGACTTCCAGTTGAGGATCTCAAAGAATGGATAATTTCTTGAGCTACCAATATGTTGTCCGAAATTAATCAATTCTTGACAAAAACCGCTTGGAAGTCAGAGATAATAAATGGAAGAACTCTTTTAAGTCTGGTGGAGAGGATCTTGGAGATAACCTTGTAAGAAAAATTACAAAGGCTGATGGGTCGAAATTCGCTCATCCTTGTTGGCTTCGACTTCTTGGGGATAAGACAGATTAAAGTCTCATTAAGCTTGCTCGGAAACCGACCTGTAACCATAAAGTCTTTCACCAAATGAAATAAATCAAGACTTATAAGATCCCATTGTGCTTGATAGAAACCACCAGAGAGTCCATCCGGCCCTGCACATATATTAGCCTCCATGGCAAAAACTGCTTCCTTAACCTCGCTTAACGACACCTCCTTCATTAGATCTGAATTTTGTTCCACTGAAATCTGACTCTGAAATCCAGAAAAGAAATTCTCGAGATCCTGATCTACAATATGACAAGATTCCGAAGTGAATAGAGATGAGAAATATTTCTCAGCAACAGCTCCAATATCTTTTTCCTTATATCTCATTCGCAAAGTGACATCATCAAAGATGTAATGAATACGGTTAGCAGCACTACGCTGCTTCGTAACTGAGTGAAAAAATCGAGTGTTTCTATCACCTCCTTGTAGCTAGTTAATCCTACTCAACTGTCTCCAATACGCCTCTTCCTCTCTTTGGGCTTCATGAAGTTGTTGTTTGAGGTGTTTGAGCTGAGCTGAGGTACAAGAGGGATCTCGAGTAACAGTATATATTTGAGATTGTAGCTCTTTAATTCTCCTCTCAGAGTTTGTACCAGCTCCTTTTTTCCAAATATCTATTTCTTTTCTGCAGGCGTCGATTTTAGAGCAGAAATTATTGGTCCCTCTAACACCAGAGGTCCAAAATTCCTTCATTCGATCAATAAAGTCCCTGTTTGAGTTTCATCTAGAGTCGAATCAAAAAAACGAATTCCTCTTGCGCTTCTCCCCGTACCAAGAAGTGAAAATGGGGCAATGGTCTGAATAAATCCGTGGAAGATATTCCGATTTTGCTCTTGGGAATTTATCATGCCAAGCCACATTAGCCACAACCCTGTCAAGCTTACACTAAACCAGCTCTTCATTCCTAAAGCCATACCAAGATAATTCATTACCAAAGCATTTGACTTCAGTCATTCCAAAAATTGAGAGCATATCATTAAATGGTCTGAATGATTCTTCATCTCTAATGGAACCACCAATCTTGTCCTTGTTACAAGTGAGCTCATTAAAATCTCCCAAGACTGATCACGAGAACTACCAATACGCAAAATCTTTTCCCAAACCACCTTCCTCAAGTGTCTCACCGGATCTCCATAAATCCAAGTCACAAAACATTCATCCTCCTGCCACTTCACCTTAGAATCGATAAGATGATTATTAGCTTCCAGAGTAGTAAGAACCACGTCTTCCATCCACATCAAAGCCAAACCTCCTCCAACTCCATCAGGCTCCACAGTGAATAAATCATGAAAACCTAAAAATTCACAAACTCTTTCAAGGTAATCTCTTTTATTCTTGGTCTCAATGAGGAATAAGACCTGAGGACGATATCGACCACATATCTCCCCTAGGTGTCGAACTGTCCGAGTATTCCCCACCCCTTGACAGGTCCAAAAGATAGTTTTCATATCGAGGATGGTGGTTTCTGGTTAACCACAAACCTTTTACTAGCAGGGGTATGCAAACCCATCGAGATAGTTTTTCCAGAACTAAGCTGGTATTGAGCTGCCATGTTGGCAGAATGCAAAGAAACCGGCTTGGCCACAAAGCTGCTACATCCATCTGAAGTAGAATTAGTTTTCTGTCTTTTGCTCGAGGGCTCGGACAAATCATCATCTCTTGATCTCTTTCCTTCCTTGTTATTGCTACGCGGCAGGACTGGAAACGAGATGACTTTACTGATCTTTTCCATAGATAAGTCAACATCACTCACCGGATTCACAGAAGGCTTATCTTTCACTCTCTGAATAAGAGAATACTGCGACCGAATTTTCCTTCTACCTCTGCTACCAGAGCCTAGCCGGTGAAAAACAGAACCTTGATCTTTATCATTTGACTCCTCTTCACCACTAAGCTTAGAGATCCCTGGATTTGGATTATGAGGGAAGCATATGTCAACGCTTGAACTGGTCTTATTATCAATAAGGATTCCTTTTCCTTTATTAATCCTACCATTGTTCCTCTTGGAGACAGGTTTCTGATCCTTGTGAATAGACTTCCGATTCCTCCCAGACCTGGGAGCCACCTTGTCTTCCTTCAATGAATTAGTAGCATTCCTACCCCTAAAGGGAAGACCTTGATTGATGGAAGAGTCATGTTTTTCCAGGCATCTGTGCATATCATGAGTTAATCTTTTGCAGTTCAAGCAACACTTGAGGAGTTTCTCATAATCAATATAAACATCGATTGTAGTGGATGATTCTCCACTTTTGAATCTGGCTGCAACCTTAAAGGCTAGGGGTTTGTCAATTGGAAATAAGATTCTAGCACGAACGTATTCCAGAGAAGAGGAGTTCTTAGCATGGAGTTCAACATCTACAAATTCACCCAAAGTGGCCGCAACTCTTTCTACCGCTTCTCTGGTAAGAAGATGAAAAGGGATATTCCTTAAACGAATCCAAAAAGGGATAGTAGAAAGGTAATCACTCGGTGGGTTAGAGGTCCATTTAGCTCCAGTCAACATCCAACCATTGATGAACCAGGGGGCTTTACTCATAACCTCCTCCAGATCTGACTCTTTCTCGAAGATGAACTGCACCCTGTTATCCCCAATACCTCTACCTTTAACTCTACCTTCTACTTCCCAAATCTTCGGTAATCCAACTACAACTCCCGCAGCTTTAACAGGCTAAATGTTCAAGATTTTCACAATTATGCTTTGGGAGTTTTCCTCTACAAGACTCTTGTTATTGATTTCCGGAATCTCAATGGGGTTATCCAGATCCACCACCTCCTGGTCTCGTAGTTGTTTAAAGAAATCTTCGTCTTTCATTCTGAGGTTTTTCCTCATAGTTGAAGAATAGGAGGAGAGACACCTCAGAAAATACAAAAAAGGCACAATATATGAAACAATAAGCTCGCAAATCAGCAGAAAGATGATTCATAGAAACCCTAAATATCGAGTGCAAAAAACACTTCAAGAAAGGGCAAAGTACAGAGGCGAAGCCATTAGCGCCTAATGAAAAGACGGAACACTAGACAGGCGAAGAGGATTGGAGGAAAAAGATGCAGGAACCCTAAAATCGCCATCAACTCAGTTTCCTTCTTTATCCTTCTACACTCATAGATCCCGCACTCTCTTCATTACACTAGACAAGTTAGATACATTTAAAAACGTTATTTGCTTCCTTACATGCTTGGTTTTGGTTACTTTGCTTCTTTTGCTTTGGACTTTGTTTATCTCTTTAATTTGTTTGCTTAATTTTTTTTCTCTGCTATATTTCAGTTATTGTTATTTATTGGGCCCTTATATTTTGTATTATTTATTTATTTGATTTTTAGCAGAACTAACCGGCTAGTATTTTTTACAATATAATTCTTCTTTTTTTTGCCTTCTTTTTCCAATATAATTCAAATTTGCAGTATAGTATTATTCCAATTTTAGTTATTTCAGTGCTGTAAGAATATTAACTTAGTCAAACACAAACTAACTTATGGTTACTAACTAACCGTCCCACATAATTTTCAATATTTTATTGCGATTATTATTATTACTTAATGTTCTTTATCATTTTATATAACTCTGTTGATTAAAACATTTAATGTAATTGAGACTCAAGACATTTCGTACGATAAATCTGTATGTATTTTGATCAAATCACATTTTGTAAGAACAGTTATTTTTCATACATCAATAAAATGAGATTTAATAGATTCAAATACTTATAAAAAAAAAAAAAAGAATTGCTTCACTCTCAATTTCCAAATGGGCCTTTGAATTTCTTAACCCAACGATCAATTTAATACTCCATCGTTTTAAGTTTTTCACACATATTAAAGTTTTCAATAATTGTTTTATATTTTCTAAACAAAATAATAGTTTATCACAAATTTCAAAATAGTTTAACTGATTACAAATCAGCAGAATTTTGCATATAAAACTTAAAACATCACCTAAAAACAATTTTTTTTTTAAATATCAACTAATAAAAAACAAAAAGAATATAATTTAAGCGCTAATTCCAAAGCCATATGCATCAGTTTTCTCCAATACGACGCTTCATGTAGTTAATGTCTACTCTGATGGATGATTAAGACTTTGTTTCTTGTGTTCCTACTATCGTCGTGAACGTTCTGTCGTCTGATAAAATGAAAAGCAAAAGTCTTGACGTTTTTAAACACAACGGACACTGTTTTCAGGGACTGACTGCTTTGATCACGGCATTGACTTTTGTATATAATTGTTTTATACATTTTATTTTTGGTTTAAATGTTAAAATAATTGTTTTTTTTTGTTTGTTTTATACATTGACATCAAATTATTTAATTTTTTTGTTAACAAATTCCATAATTATTAGTTTTTGGTTGTAACACAATCTATATTTATAAGTTAGAGATGAGTTTACGGATACGATTCATTCATTTCTCACAATCCATGTTGATACATTTCTCTTCATGAGACTGTAATGTAATAATCAAAACCCGGTTTGGTTTATTTCCGTATAGGTATACCAGAAATACCTTTGAGACCCATCTTAACCGCAGTTCTACGGAACAACGCAGGAGGCTTCTCTAAACCAATAGAATAGCAAAACCGGTTTGCTAACTCAGCCAATGTGGTTTTGTCTCTACCGGTTTCTCGAACCGAGTTGTAGTAACCGAGCCAAGCATGGTACGCTGCTTCTTTGATACTTGTATCAATTTTAGCCATTGACTGATCAACCTGGTCAAAAAAGATTCATCAGTGTCACTCGGACAATAGAACTCTAGTTGTGTATATAAGTCAATTCAAACAAACCTGAAGTTTAGCTTTTGAATCAAGATCTGGAACTGGAATTAGCTCCAGAGGCAAATCTTTAAGCTCATCAAGGAAGTATCTCTCCCATGGAGCAATCATAAGCAATCCTTCACCTCCTTTGCCTTCTCTTCCGGTTCTACCAAGTCGGTGTATGTACTGTTCTCTATCACTCGGTATACCGACCTAACAACAACAAAACACCAATATATATCCGTTAAATACCGATAAGAGATTGTTCATGATATGAAAACGTTTGCTTTTGTGGTGTACCTGAATAACCAAAGTAACATCTGGATAGTTCATTCCACGAGCAGATACATCAGATGTGACAAGAATCAGTCTTTTCGATTCTTTAAACTCATCTGATACACGTGTTCTATGGAGCTGCGGTTTTCTAGCATGAATCTCCCTAACGTTCAACTTCATTTCTCGGAGGAGATTATACATCAGTGATGTTACCATACCGGTTGAGCAGAAGACTACTATCTATGGGAATGAAATTGAATAATTATGAGAACTATAAAGCTAAAAAAAGCACTTGTTTAAAAGATTTGCTTTACCTTATAATCAAGGGTGGTGTTGATGTGCACTTGTAGTAGATGAGGTACTAAGTGGAAATGAGATTCGTGTGGAGCAACAATACAAAATTGCTTCACCTAAAACCAAAGCAAGATGCTTAAAATTCAGATTCAGGCAACAATGTTTTGAGAAATAAAGAAAGAAAAGAAGAGCTTAAGTTTTACCTTATCATGAGTCTCTACACAACCGAGACCAATTGTGTCGATATAAGAGTGATCCCTTTTCAAAACAAGCTGCGAGACTCGACGGACCTGAAGTAATCCAAATATTAGGCGTGTGTTTCTGCATTGGATTTTGTGAGAAAGCTAAAAGGAAATGGTTTTTTTGTGATTGTACCTCTTTTGGAATAGTTGCAGAAAAAAGAAGAGACTGTCTCTTACGAGGCAAACAATCTATAATTTTTTCGACATCTCTCCTGAATCCTAAGTCCAGCAAAAGATCAGCCTCGTCAACTATAAACAATTTAAGCGCCATCAAACGCAAAGTTAAGCCAGATTTATTCTCTATATGATCCAAGAGTCTTCCCGGGGTAGCAATTAGTATCTACAACAAGGTACACAGAGAAAAGAAGTTCAACCACAACAACTAAAAAATATAAACAAATCCTGTAAACCAGAGAATTAAGGTTCGTCAAACCTGGCATGGCTCAGATTCTAGGCGTTGCTGATCAAGTTTGAAGCGAGTACCTCCAATTAGAGTCTGAACACCAATTCCTTCGTGGTACTTGAGCAGAGCATTACACTCTGCAGCTATCTGGCTAGCAAGTTCTCTGGTGGGACAGAGGACAAGAGTGAATATTGGAGGAACTTTGTGAACGCCATTACTGCTGTTCATAGCTTTCAGAACTGTTTCAATTGCAGGAAGCTGTTTTTCAATTTAACAGCATTATCTAAAGCAAGGAAACAAAGTAATTTCCATGTTCTTGGGGAAAGGGATTGTAAAATACCAAAAAGGCCATGCTTTTTCCTGTCCCGGTTTTGGCTTTGACTAACGCATCTTTACCTGCTTTACATGAAGGGTAATCCTTTGTCAAATGCTTAACTTTCGAGCACAGAGAGAAGACATTATAACCAAAGCAGAGTAATCACAAAAGAACCAGAATAAGAAACAAACAAGACAAAAACATACCGTCAAGGCACTCAGAGAGAGTGGCATCTTGTACTCTAGTCATCTTAACAATGCCAGATGCAGAAAGTGCCTTTAGAGTCAACGGAGACATACTAGACTCATCAAACCTGGAACAATCACAGAAGAGGAAAAAGCTCATCAATATCTAGACAAATCAAAAGCCTTAGAACAACAAGTCTAATATACCTTTTTCCACTGTAAATCGAGTCATGAGGCTCTCGCTTCTCCTCCATTCCATTATCCACAGATTTTCTTTTACTGAGATCTTCTCTAACTGTGTTGATATCCAATGGAGGATAAAGCTCTTCATCCGTAAGATTACGATGCACTCTTTTTATCAATTTGATATCATGATTTCCTAACGATGCACTGCTTCCTGTTTTCCTCAAATCCATCCAACCTTTCATCTTTCTCTCTTCACCTTCTTCCTCTGAATCCTCTCCAGTCGAACTATCGTTCTTCCTAAACTTCCTTCGACTAGACAAACCTTTATTCCTTATAACTCCATCAACATTTTTTGAGCTCTTCACTTTCTCCTTCTTACCAGCAAATTTAGGAGAAAAAGGACTCAATGTATCTAACTTCTTCACATCAAATCCATCTCCTTCATCACAAGAACTCTCATTTCTCTTAAATCTACCTCTACTCATACTCGAAAACCCTCTACTACTACGATCAAAACCCCAACTATTACCGATTTTATCAGATGACACTGAAACTAATTTCCTCACATCAATAGGCGAATTAGAAGAAGAATCAAACCAATTCGAACCTGACCTTCCATTATCTCTGCAAGATAATCTCGACCCTTCGTTTTCATCCAATTTCTTCACTGGCCCATCATTCTCATTCCACAAATCCTCTGCTCCAGCTTTCATAAACCGATCAGCTAAGCTTTTGATATGTTCTTTCGGACTCATTGGTCCGTGACTATGACTCGATTTCGTCGTTTTTTCTTTCGAATCGGAATTTCCCCACATTTTCGCTCGAATCTCTGTCCTGATTTTAGCTTCGTAAAGCTGTTTCTCTTGATCCAATAGCTTGTTCTCTTTCTCTCTAGCTTTCTTCTCGTGCATACGTTTCCATTGCCACTTGTTAAGTCCTCCTGGAAAGGTTCTCGGACCACCACCCATGTCTCGAGTGAAGATTCGACTCCATAAAGACACTCTGAAGGATCCAGTTCGTTCCCGGAGTATCAACGAATACATTTCCGGTGACTCTTTTTTCTTCCTGAGGTTTTAGGGTTTAAGGCAATAGCCAGTAATCACAAGTGCTTCACTGATACATCCGGTCTGATTTTCGTAAACTAATCGTAGGCAACCGGTTAAACCAAAATTTAACTATACTACTAGGCTGGGTGTTCGGGGACCGATCGGTTATCAGTTTGGATTTTCGGTTTTTGGATTTTAAGGTTTCAGATCCATTCGGTTATTATTAAGGTTCGGTTCATATTCGATTTGATTTCAGTTTGGTTTCGGAGTTGTATAATATCAATGGATTCAGTTTCGGATAGGTTATTTCACCCAAAATACATGTTTATAATTAGTTTTTAGTCTAACTGGTTCGATTACATAGATTCGGGGTCGGGGTCGGATATGTATTTTATTCCCTACAACTTCGGTTATATATTGGATCCGGTTCAGATTTGATTGATAACCAAATCCAGAATAACTAATAAAAAACCATTTGGTTGGATTACTTTATGCCCAAGACTATATAATACACACCGACAAGTAAAACAATCGGCCCCAACCCCCAAGTAATGCATTAATATCAAGTATCAAATCCTTGCATGTATATATATAGACATAAAACCCTTAAACATTGGTGTAAGAAAATGTTTGAAGACAGAATCAGTTCGTTGCCTAATGATTTGCTTGTGAACATATTGTCTAGGCTCTCGACGAAAGATGCAGTGGTGACTATGATTTTGTCAAAAAGATGGCAGTTTCTTTGGACTTTGATACCAAAACTCTCGTACGACGAAGAAATGATGAGCGGTTTATTGACGAGTCAATACAACATCACAAGGCACCAATATTAGAACGATTGGTGATAAAACTTGGTCATTCTAGTTGTCCGGTTCCAGTTGATGTTGATATGGGAAAGTGGATTGCTAATGCTGTTGATCGTAAGGTCCAAGAGCTAGATTTGACGATCACTTGATCTGCAGAACCTGCAAGATTGTGTAAGAGCATTTACACATGTGATACGCTTGTCCATCTTCATCTTTCCAGCAAAATTCTAGTGGATGTTCTTTCTCCGGTTTGCCTCCCTTCCCTCAAAACACTTATCCTTTACCGTGTGGTGTATAAAGATGAAGATTCTCTTGTTGGCAGTGGATCGATATGAACATGACAACGTGAAAACGTTGAATATAAAAACCCCTTCATTGGAATGCTTATTCTATTATAATTCTGTCATAGGAATTGGGGGATCTTTGGCTATAGATTCACCAGCATTAAAGAATATCTTCTTCATAAATTATACGGAAGAATCTTGCTCCATTGAGAACAAGTTTCGCCTTGACAAAGCAGTAATCTACGTTGGTTTTAACCCTGATGACAAGTTTATGATATCTCTTTCCTCAGTTATACAACTCTTTCAACAACTATAAATTTCCTGTTTTTTTTTTCTTATTCTTCGATTATGATTGTTGTACATAATTCTAATTAATGTTTGTTTATGTGTTATTGTACTTAGGCTGCATGGTGTAACACTATTAACTTCTCAAAGCTTATGGAGTGTAAGATATGGCTTACTATAGATGAGTTCGACTGGTTGGAAACACTAATGGGATTACTACGAAATTCACCTAATCTAAAGCTTCTTTTCATTGACCAGGTTTGTTGTAGTTTTCTTTCATGACATTTAAAAACTGTTTTAAGTATGTTCACTGTATCAATCCTTGTGTTGTTGCTTCACAGAGCGAAATTCATTTTGAGGAGGACTTCTCACTATCATGGAATGAACCAAGTTCTGTTCCCAAATGTTTGTCAAGTCATCTCGAGATCTTCCAATGGAATGGATATATAGGAAGAAACAAGGAGAAAGAAGTGATTAGATACATCTTTACCAACTCCAAGAGTTTAAAGAGAGCTGGAATTTCCATGAAGGTTAAAGATGAAGAGAAGATGAAAGAGTTAGAATGTATGTTTATGATTTCGAGATCATCCCAACTACTCTTCTCCAATCAGTTTGAGTTCCCAAGCATTGAAGAAGACATGAAGGAGTATTTAATGTCGGTTTGTTTGTTGTATATTCTCCGAGTTATTTGAATTCAATATTTCTCTTTATACTCATTATGTTTCCATCGGCTTATGCTTAACTCATTATGATTTAATTACTTCTGTTTAACGCATTGATTACAGTAGTCAAAAGAATATAGAGAAGTTGATGCTATTGAGTCCCTCTTGATACCATTCTTCAGCATATATTGGGATTATATGCTTCTGCAACTTCATAGAATCCGGTGACACATTTTATACCCAGGTTTCAGTTTCTAAGCTTTGGATCGGTAACTTGCAGCATTTCTTCTTGCACAGCATCCAACAAAGTAAACCATTGACTGTGCAATGTTTCAACAAAGAAAACAAACAAATCAGTACTCACAAAACCAATTCAAGATCAAATCTCCATTGTTGTTTCAAGAAGAGCAAAGCTTAGATCTTTCTGAAAATTTATAATGTCTTACCAAGACAACAAACAGGACCACATTGAAGATTGCAACAAGTCTCCACTCAGTTTTCATGTACTGAGCAACTCCAGCTCTGTGATTATCAATCAAATGAAAATAATATTTAGTTATATCTCAGAACGAATGACACCATTATCACAAAAGAGCCTTAAGAGTGAAGTTGATAGCTCTACTTGCAAGAATCACAATTGTAGCACTTGATGGTCCTTGAGTTCTTGTAAAGCTTACAATCTTTGTTAGAACTTATTGAATGAAAGCTCAAGTCATAGTAAGAAGCATTCGCCGCTGGATAACCACACCTTTGCATAAAAACAACATTGAGACAAGTAAATAGTTTGCAGTAAACTCAAAACAACAATCAAATAACAAGAAGAGGCATGTATATACTCAGATGGTGGTCGACAACATCCGGCTTCTATTGGTGTTAACTCTGCTGATTTCAACTGTTTAATGGTCTGACAAAACATTCAACAACATTTATAAGATCAGGGACGAATATCGGTAATAGAAGGCAGTTTGTTGATGAAAAGGTACTAGATAGACCTTGTATTTCATGGAAAGCTTCCTACATGCCTCTGATTTAACAAGGCAGCTCTTTAATCTTTTCCAGTTATCGGTGTTGTTAAGCTAAAACATCGACGAGAATTAGAACAAAAATTGAAGATTCATATTTGATTGATTGATACTTAAGGGCCATGATGAGCATACCTGTTTTAGAAACCATGAGCTGTAATCATTGAGCTTATACTCCTTGTACCTAATTTGAGGCAAAAAGTTTCAAGAATTTATACATCAAAATAAGCAAGTGACAATGGAGCTCTCGGTTATGTTTACCTTAAGCCAGGATTACTATGTCCAGACCCGTTGTTTGTTACAATAAACCTGTAATAGAGAACAGAATGAGAAGAATATCTTCAACAATCTAACAAGTGAGTTCTTTAGGACAATGAGACTTACGCCAATACGGTAAAGACAAGGATTGCAATCAAAACAATCAGGAGCACAGCAAGATACTTCGAAGGAGAATTATCATGTCAAGGAAGATTTTAAATTCAACAAAAGAAACAGAATGCAGAACATGGAAAGTGAAGGATACAATCCAAAGAAGCGCCACACTTCTCTTGCAGGCTCCAAGAAATCCAATTATGGATCTGAATACATCATATTATAGAAAAATCATGAGCAATAAGTAAGCAAACATAAAGAAACATTAAGCAAGGACCATTGTTGTGTTATGTCAATTGTGAAAGTAAACTAACATTAAGAAGATGAAACCACCAAGAGCTATGACTGGAAATGTAAGTGACCTTCTGCATCCATCATTATGTGTACTCATCCACACCCCAAAAATTATCACTGCCACAGCCAATAGCTTCACCAAAAAATGTAACACATAATCATTACTATCAAAGTTACAGAGACCACACCAATAAAAAGTTTAAGCTCTCACGATTTTTACTACTCAATAATTGAAATTTTACTAGAAATCTTCACTACACAGAACCATAAACGAAGTTTTACAGTACCCCAAATTTTAATTCCATAGACCAAATCCATTAAAGAGGATCAAATGCAGCTCTGAGAAATAAAAAGTAAGTAGTGAAGAAGAGATTTAAGCTCACCATTGTAAGAAGATTGACCCATCTGATAACGAAAGTGCTTGTGCCCATACCCATTTTGTCAAGCTTCTTGCTTTTTTGAAAAACCTTCCAAAAGAAAAGAAAGACACAAAATTGAAAGAGGAAGACACAAGCTTTGGTTCAGGGTTCTGCTAAAGATAGCAACAAGACTATTGTGTCAGTGAAAATTTTAAACTTCTCATGAGTCTTTAATCAAAAAGAAGAAGAACAGAAGAACAAAGATGGTTTGAGGGTATTTTAGTCAATAAAGAAAAAAACAGCTCATGCTTAGTTTCAGTTATCGATGATGGGGCTTTAAGAACAGACACGACACGACATAAGAATAAGAACAATAAGAGAGAGAGAGCTTGTGAGGCAATGTACAAACGTATACGTTTGACTCGTGCCAAATCCTAAAGAACGACTGCTATTTGGTGTTTGATTCTTTTCATAAGAGTTTTATTATTGTATTTTAATTTGCACCAATACCAAAATAAGAATGCGTATTGCTTTTTCAGACCATAGCTTATTGGTCTTTCAAATGTTATAATTTATCATCCAAATGAGGAAATGTTTTCGGTCAAGAGGTGAAGAGGTGAATGTGTTTTCTACCCGAATTCGAGTCTAGATAATCGGAAAACATCCGAATTCAACTCTAAATAATCGTATTTGTTTTTTTCCTAACCGAATTCGACTCCAAGTTGTAATCATTTTTGCTTTTTCCTAGCCGAATTCGACTTCAGGTAAATGAAAAACGGTTGAATTCGATTTTAGATAATCATATTTGCTCATCGTGATATTGTTAGAGGTTTGTAGTATTGATTTCGTCAATCCAAATGACAAAAAAAGAATGAGTATGAATTGCAAATTTCCCAATTTTTTAAAAGAAACAAAAAGAATCCATTCATTTAAATTTGGACTTATGCATTTACAAAGCTCCAATACTCAGTGAAAACCATACTTTAACCAAATTTGCTTGACAATACAAGCATTCTATAACACAAAGTACACAATCAAAGAATCACAAGTACAAACCATCTTTTATTCTACTAAGAAATGTCTGCACGATCAAGCATATCAATCAAAGTCATTTTCCTTGGAAATCTAGGAGGAAGTCTCAAGATCATTGCATCTTCAATCTCAATTGGAAGATGAGTAGCAACAATCACAATTCCTCCTTTTTTCCTGTGCTCTGCAATAATATACTCAAGCAATCTAACTCCTTCATCATCCAAAGCAACTGATGGTTCATCCAAAAGCCAAATTGGTCTATCGATAGCGAGCAACCTCGCAAGTTGCAACCTTTTCCTTTGACCCATTGACAACATTCTCGATTTCTCTTTCACCAATCTCCCTAATCCCATTAGCTCCAATGCAGGTTGAGCTTTGCCTATTTTGTTTTCTAGAAGCTCAAACCATTGGACATTGTCAAGTACAGTGAATCTCTCTTTGATAGCATCTTTTAAAGAGATCCAATTGAGTTGGAGTTTGTATTGTTGGAAGATTCCTGATTGAGTAATGTCATGACCATTCCAAAGGATTTCTCCTGCAGAGGGTTTAGAGAATCCAGCTAACATTCTCAAGAATGTTGATTTACCAGATCCATTAGTTCCAGTTAAAACAAGTGCACCACCATCATGAAGAGAGACATTCACGTGTCTTAGAATCTGTTGGGCATTTCTCATACAAGAGACGTTTTTAAGAAGAAGCCGAGGGATTTGTGGACTCCGGATAGACATTTTGGAAGAAGATTTTTGCCCCTGTATCTGCAGAAACATCATAGCCATTGAAGATGATAATCAAAACCATGAAGAAATGGCTGATGAATTCTGTAGAATAAGTTCAGAAACAGGATTGATCAAAGAAGATTGAGCAACAAATCCATGTCAAAAAAGCATTACACAATAGTTGGTCAGTGGTATCATTTGTCAAATACATAACAGAACTTTTTCTACTTGGATTAGCCCCAAAAGCATAGATTTATACTCACGGAAAATGCTTGTAAACATTAACCTTCACCAAAAGTTGCCACAATGAATCAACAATACAGAAGTAGTAGAGTTGCAGATCCAGAAAAAAAATACAAGAAGTGATAACAACAGATATAAGTATTCGAGATTTAAAGGTTGAAAAAGATCATGACCCATTTATCATTTCAATTTTGACAGAGAGAATAGACAAGTTCTAGACTTAATCATAACAATTTCACAATCTTGTGAGAAATATTGAAACGAATGCCACGAAAACAATGATCCCAGAAGCTCGTATTGGAGATAATAAAACCTATATTCCTCTATTGATGATAACAGAACTGTAGGAGATTAGGGAAAACAAAAACCTGAAAATGGAGCAAGGAGAATGGATTGAAGAAGAAGACGATGCGATTCCCAGAAAACGAAATGAAAAACGATGGTTTAAGGTTTTTGTTTTCTCCAATTATCAAACCAGAAAAACCGAACATGAATTTTATAACTAAACCGGATAAAATTTGGGCTTATGCTTTGTTGGATCGGTGATTTAAGGAGCCTTCGTATTTGGAATTGAACCGTTAATGGGCCCTATCCTCGTTTTAGGCCCATCACCATATGAGAACAAACAGCAAAGGTTCCATTATTTGTTTGAATATACATATGCGTTTCCTTTATCATTACATTAACAAGCAAAGCCCAATAGATGATATAATGGGCCTATAATTGACCCATGAAAGAAGAACAAATGATTTTAGAAACATCCACAAATTTTGGTATTTGGTGGATATGCATTTGGAGTTGAACTTAGCTTTGCACTCATTTTCTCCAATTTGCTAGATTCTTGTTCTTTTTCTTTCTCTATTTTTTCTCTTTTTGCTTCTGCAATCTTCTCAATTTCTGGTATTTTCTTCTTGAAGTTTTTTGAATATTCTGCTTTCTCCACTTCTAATTTTTCCTAATAAAACCAATATATATACAGCTAAAAAATTGTTAATTTTTCTGCTTTATTGAATTTGAGATATCAAGTATGAATTCTAAATAATTTTAGATAAAAGTACACAATTTATCATGATTTTGTTTATTATACCTCTATATTTTTCAAATCTAGTTCTAGAGCTCTCTTCATGTTGCTCTCCCATTCTTCAATTGAGCAAAGTTCTTTGTAAGCCCTGCTTAGTTTTGATAAATTTTCAAAACATAAATGTAAATGATATATTGATATTATAAGTTACAACAATGGTAATGTATTGTATCATGCATAAACAAAAACAAAAAAAAAATTATATGGTCGAGTTAAAGAGTCTTATTAACAATTGTTTTCGTTTCGTTGCTTTGAAAAATCAAATAAAAAAAAAATCAAATTATTAGCTGAATCATTTTAACCACCAGACAAAAAAAGAACTCAGAAAAAAAAATTATATATATAAATATTACTTGGTTTTGACTTTTAGCAATTCAAACAAAAAATAATAATCTTACTTGGTTTGAGCTTTTGCCTTCTCGTTCTCTTCCCATGCATTTATCAACGCAAGTCTCTTCTCTTTTTCTATCTCAACAAGATCATCTACAAAACCAAATAATTTTACAAAAAAAAAAAACAATATAAAATCAAAATCGACCATTACTTTCTGATTAGAAAATTTTAGAAACAATACAAAACTAAATTTCAAAAAAAAAAGCAATACAAAACTTACTTGTAAATATGTATATATACATAAATTCATTTTCAAACAAATGTATATATACATATATATGAAACACAGACGTACTTTGACTTGAAGCCAAAATTTCATATAATGGAGAATCTTTCTTGACTTCTTTATCTTGTTCCATTTTAGGGTTCTTCTTCCTTTGAACTTTTGTGAGATTTTTTTCAAAGAAATTTGAAATAAAAGTAAACATTATTAGTGTAAACAAGTAACCTAAATAATAATAAAAAGAACACAAAGAAAGATAAACTTTACCTTTTAAAGATTAATTAAGGACAGGAAGAAGAAGTGGAGATGTCAAATATAGGTTTAATGATGACGAATTTCAAGTTAGGTGTAGGAGTTTTATGTTTGAATCTCATGAATATATATACATGTAAAATATATATAATCTAATGTGTAGATCATCGATTTTTTTTACTCTAAGAAATCAATTAACAGTTTGGGTTTTGGTAGGTGAAAGAAAAATTAATGTTTTCACAAAACATATACTTAAAGGAAGCTCCAAAAATTTTACGTAATGATCATTATTTTTCTAGGTTCATTATTATGAAAGTCATATATACTTACATTTTCGTTTTACCAAAATTCACTACAAGAAAAGGTAGCTAAATCCGACGGAATTTCCGACGGAATTTGTTTCCGTCG
>OVAX01002628.1:0-27481 GCA_900406405.1 Lepidium africanum | reverse complement strand
CAGTAGTTTATCTACGCCTCTACAATTTCTCTTCACCTCTTTTTGTCATTGATTTTTCTGGGTTTTTGATTACATTGTACTAACATACAATATTTACTAGGGAAAAATAAATGGACGACTCCATGAGCTAGTTTATACTAAATTACGATTCAATGCAGCTAAATAAAGATTTGCATGTCGTTTTCTAAGACAAAACATGTATGCTGCTTGTAGTTTTGAGAATAGTAAAACAAAACGCTTTTACTTTATTTGAGAGCAAATAAAACAGTAATTTAAAAGAAAAGAAAAAAAAACAAAATTTTCCGCTGCTGGGCTTTGAACCCAGAAATTCCAAATTTCGTTAGAAGTTTAACCTTTGTGCTATGCGTTGCTTAGAATATATCTAACTATTTTGATGGTTGAATTTTGTAAAACGTGATATAATATTTTTGGTTTAGATCCGAAGTCAATTACAAAGCAAAAGCGGTTTGTGGTTTAGACCAAAGCATACCGAATAATCCAATTTTGGTTAAGCTTTTTCGGTAAGTTACCCAATAGTCGTCCAATCGTGGCTTTCAAAGAATTTCAATCTCAAAAAAAAGTTCAAGTAAATAGCCCTGAACTTCTTCATAATTACATCTCTACCTTATTCCCTTTATTCACTTTATTCCGTTTCACTACCTCCTTCCCCCTCCCCCATTTCAAACTCGTTCGATTGGTCATTCTGATTACAGAGCGATGGGTCAGATCCAGTACTCTGAGAAATACTTCGATGACACTTTCGAGTACAGGTATGCTTTCAATTTTGTTTCCTTCTCCACTCTGAAGTTTTCTTAAACGTCATCGATCTGTATTACAGGCACGTCGTTCTTCCTCCTGAAGTCGCTAAGCTTCTTCCAAAGAATCGTCTTCTTTCCGAAGTAAGTTTTTCCTCATTGCTCTTTGATTTTATGATCTTATCCTTGGATGTGATTATTTTTTGGAAAATCGAATGTTATAGTTTCGCCTTAGGATTTGAATCTTTGCTTTGTATCGGATTGTAAATTATTATGATTACAGAACAATGTTCCCAAACCTTACAAGCATTTGTTAATTTCACAATATTAATAGTATTTTATGTGCAATGCTCAGAGAAAATGGAGATTTCTAAGCTTTTGTTAGTTTGTAGAGATGTCGAAAATGTTTTCGATTGGTTACTGGTAGCAATGATTGATGAAGATACTGTACACTTATTCTTGTGTACAATTTGACCAATGATGTATCTGATTATCTTTATCGATTCGTGATGGTTAAAAATCGTGGGTATGTAGAACGAATGGCGTGCAATAGGAGTGCAGCAAAGCCGTGGATGGGTACATTACGCGATTCATCGGCCTGAGCCACACATAATGCTCTTTAGGAGACCTCTAAACTACCAGCAGCAGCAGCAGTAACAGCAGAATCAAGCTCAAAACATGCTCGTTAAGTGAAATCATCATCATCAGTAAGAAGCTATTCATCATCTCTACTTATATATATGTGACTTTTATGTTTCTTGTAAACATGGTTTGAAACTTTCGTGTTGTGGTCATTGATACAAATATGTGACTTCGTGGAACCAATTTCTATGTTATGTAAGTCTGCTTCTTCTGCATCTTTTATCACTTATTTTGCTCAACATATTCGTGCTTCTTAGCATGATCACAATGGTCTTCATCTTTCTACTCAAACCATAGATCCAAATCAAACAATTTAAAAAGTAGAATATTAAAAAACTTTTTTATGGGCAAACGTTTTCGTTCTTTTAAGCGTTAGTTTTCATTTCAGTTTTGAGATCTATTGTTATGTGAATAGAATGGCAAACAACGATTAGAACCTTATTGCCAACCAATTCGAAACATGGCTTAATCCAAATACAGCCTAAAATTCCAAATAAAGTACTCTCACATTGAAACAAACAAATGAATATTTTGGAGAGAATTTTAAAACTACACTGATTCAAATGTTATGGGAGGCAATAGAACAAATAACATAGCTTTTAGAGACTCGAGCTTTGAAAATAATACTTCTTAACGGAGAAGGTACGAAAACCATTTCTCTTTTTAGAAACAAATATATCACGTAAATAAAAAATACATGATGTCTCTCATGAAAATATGACCTTCACTAAATTATAGTCCAAAAAATAGGTCTAGGCCCAAAATAAACATAAACATAAAATACTAAAATCTAGAGTGATATGAGTGATTATATTATTAGAGTAATAGGGTAACAAAAATGGTATGAGATCGACCGAAGGCATTGATAAGATTTCATTATCTTGTCCAACAAAAGTAAGATAAAAGGGTTCAAAACACATGGAGAAAAAGAAACTGATTGTTCCTATAAATGACAAATCAAAGTTCTATGAACAGAATTTTAGTTGATATATATATATATATATATATCTATATATTTTGTAAAATGATTATATATATATATATATATATATATATATTACTCTTTTAATAAAAGCTTTAGACTTTAGTTGATGATCTTATACTCTTGACGCTTATGTTTGATTTTTCCTATGATAAGACTCCAAAAGGATCACACCAAAACAAAGACAGCTTAATGTCTCCTTAAAGCCTTAAACCTAACACATGCACGTCCTTTCTATCTTCTTTCTTTGTTTTGAGCTAAACACTTGATTTTCTTCTTCATTTGTTCTTTTATTCTTTGTTCTTTTTTTTTTTGGTGAAGAAACGGGGACAAGTCCCCTTATTATTACTTTTTCTTTGTTGATATAGTGCCTATCAATCTTTAAAACACTATAAATTTTTCGATAGTAGTCGAATTTATATCTTATTATGAGAATTTTGAAACGTATATCAAGGCTGATTTTAGTAGAAATTAAGGGGTGTATTCAATTCATTACATGAAAAAAACAGTGATTTCTCTGTTAAAAATAAGTATGAAAAAGAAGAGATTTTTGAATGATTTTTGACAGATTTCTTACGGAATTCTAATGAAATTTTGTTACGGAGTCTTACGGAATTTTAATGAAAGTTTGTTACAGAGGATTCCCTACATAATTTTGACAGATTTTGTAGAGGAATATCTTCTATCATATATTTGTAATGGATTTTTGACCTATATAAATTGGTCCATTTTCCATCACAAATTTATAGAAAACTCATGATGGTTTATATTTCCGTCGCAAAATCCGTTAGAAAAGGCAATGTATTTTTGTAGATCTATTTGTAATGATTTTTTTGTTGTCAACAATTGAATTGACAAGGTCCGATTGATAGCCAAATCCTACACCTTAGATTTTTTTTTCACTTGTAGCGTGAAGGGATTGAACCCTGGTGCATGAAGTTTTGTAAAGTGAGGAATGATTTGTATTAAGATAACAAATCTTGGGTCAATTAATTATTGTCTTGTAAAATTATTGAAATAAGTGTTTTAAAAAGTATTATTCTTGGAAATTATTATAACCATTAGATCTAATGAGTACAGGTGGCCCAGTGGTATAATTACTTTACAAATCCTCAAGGCACCAGGGATCGAACCCCTACATGCAGTAGTAGGAGCGAGATTTAAAAACCACTAGGTTAGTTGATAAAAAAAACCATTAGATCTATTATGACTTTTAAGTCTTTCAAAGATTTTTTTTTTTTGTCATTCACTATCTATAAGATAAAATTTTCGGTTACATCTGCAACATATTTAAAAGACTTCATGCAAAGATTACCAACAAAACATAAAACATATATATAGTTAAATCTTGCTTTCTTCTCGTGATGCCATATCATCAACCCTCATTCTATTCATTTATTCTATTTAACTAGATGAACTCTGTGTCTTGCACGAGACAAAATTATGTTTTTTGTATATACATATATATATATTATTAAAAAATCGAATATTAGGTTTTATCTTTTATATATCTAAGTTAGTATTATGTATAAACATATATATATATATGTTAGTAATAAGCGTATACATATATATGAGTTTGATTTTCTTTTTTCGTCATATACATGTGTTTGTTTATTTATAATTAGTAGTTGCTTACTATAAATTATTTTATGATTTAATAATATAACTATATTGTTAGAAATGTGTCTATATTTTCTTAATTGTGTTATACAAAAAATATAATCTTATGCAATAAATATTATAATTTTGATAAAAAGAAATAATATTTATTAAAATAGAAAAAAATCTAAAACAATAACTAGATTAAAAAACATGGGTAAACCATTGATAAAGTTTTTTGTGATTCTAAGGTATGTTAACTTTAATCTTCCAGGTTTCTTTGCAAGGTTTCAACGAAGAAATTTCTGAGAAAGACATGATTAATATTAAAAAATTGAGAGAAAAAAGACTGCTTGAGAGTAAAAATGAGGTAGAACTCGTTAGTGTTGTAAAATATGTCTTGTGATGCTTCTTAAATAGATTTCGGTTAATATCTTTCTATTAGAATTAGGAATATTTTTTGTTTGATTTTCCCTAAATATAAGGGATTAGAATTTGGAATATCTCAATACAATATCTTTTGGTTGTTTTGTATTGTGTTGTCTAATATAAAAAAACAAATCAATTTAAACAAATAATGAAAAATTAATATGTCCGATCAATAATATATTATTTTTAAATCCGACAAATAAAAAATAGTATTATTTAAAAAATATTTATTTACTTACCTATTAGATAGATATATTTAAGTCGTCCTTCTAATAATTTAGGGTAATCAACCAATTTTAATCCAAAAACGAAATCTGATAGAGAATCCGTTGGCTTAATTGTGGTTGTGTACATGAAAGAGACTTTGAAGTTATGAGTAGAAGTAAGGTAAGTTCCAATTGCATGAGAAACTTGTAGGTTTGTAATTATTTTAATACTTCCTTGTTTAAGAAGTTTTTCGAATTTAGAAATCAGTTCATTCTTCACATTACAGTGAATTTTTCAGCCTAAAATATATATCAATTAATTAGAAAATATTTTAAATCATTATAAAAGTATTCACATAAATAAATTTTTAACAACATACTTTAAAATCACAAAGAACCATATCAATCGTTTAACCATGTTCTTTAGTGTATATTTTTCATATTTTAACTTTAATCCTCCAGATTTATTTACTGGGTTTCAACGAAGAAATTTTAGAGAAAGACATGATGAAGAAAAGCAAAAATAGAGAGAAAAATGGGGTAAATCGTTGGTGGTAATATTGTTGGTGTTGTTAACCCCGATGTTTATTATATAGAATTCCATTAAAAATTTTGTTCGATTAGGATTAGGAATAATTTTGTTTAATTTTCCCTAAATATAAGGTATTTGGTTAATCATTGAATTAATGTTCTTATCATATTTAACAAACAAAATCTGTTTAATTAAGGATCTTATCATAATCTTAACAAATTTATTTTGTTAAAATAATTTAGAAAAAACGTAGTCAGATTATGGTTTTAAAATTCAACCAATCAAATTATGGTTTAAATTCAAATACAACCAATCAAATTAATAATTATATATTGCTACAAAATGACAAAGATACAACCGGATTATGTGACAAATTATCTAAACAAATTTATTATGACAAATTAATTATCTAATACAAATCGATCAATCATGGATTTTAAATTTCTATTATATTATTATAAATTATACGGATAATTCAAAGCTACGGTTATATTATAATAAAGATATTTAATCTTTAATAATTTACTAATATATGTAATAAATAACATAAAAGTCATTTAAAATAAACAATGTGTAACCATTAACATCATATTTGAAAACATTTTTAAATAATTAAATTAAATTTTTTTAAAAAAAATATCCAAATCTCTAAACTAAAAAATATTTTTGTGAAAAAAATTAAATAAAACTTAAATTATTCATATATCTAAATTTAACATCTAATCTCTAATAATCTATTAAAACCATTGATACTATAAAATATATAACTATCAAAAAATCAAACCACTTACATATATAGTTAAATATATATATATATATATATATATCCACCAGAAATGTAATAAAAATTCCTAATAGCCACGAAAACATTTATCTAATGATATTAATTCAGTTTTAGTATTTTTAAAAAATGTTTATTAACAAATATTGTAAATTTTTCTTTTAAGTTTTTAGATAATTTTAACTATTTCATATTTTCAAAACTATGAAATATGAAAATATGTAGACAATAAAAAATGGGAGAGGTAATCCTACTTCACTTCAATATAAAATTTGAAGAAGAGGTAATGAGTTTTTGTATTAAACTCGTGTAATTATGTAGAGAATGACGAGATGATAAATGTTATATTTTCATATAATATTAAAGTTGTAGTACCAGAAGAATATAGTATTAACAATTTCACTCAAAATAAATATATAAAAGATGAAATTATTGTAGTGATATTGCTATAGAAAAAATGAAAGATCTAAATGGTAAAGTTTTCAGATTTATTCCCACTTGAAAGTTGGTCAAATATCTCGATATGTGGTTGCAAGGCGGTGAGCTCCTCAATATCGGTATATAACTCCTCGATGAAAATATTATAGATTTCATGCAGTTTATGTAAACTAACTTATAGATTTAAAAGATATAATGTTTAATAATATATCTTATGATGTTTATACGAGATTTCAGTCATGTAAACAATTGAAATAAGGAACAATTTATACCATCATTTGTTTTAATGTAATTCAAAATAACTTTCATTCAAGCTATGTGACTCAAATATAATAATAGAAAAGAAAACCCGCCCAAAGGGTGGGTCATCAACTAGTAGAAGATAAATTAATTAGGCAGAAAAACTTAAACGTGCTTGGAAACTTGGATAAGAAATAGAAAATCATTCACAAATTTTCTAAATCATTCCTCTTTGATTCATCACATAGGTTGGTCAAACTTACAAAACAGCTCTTGAACCAAAAGTATTGAGCTTTGAAACTTCTCAAAATCTCCAACATTTCGGGAAAAGATTCTCTAATGTCCTCAAAAATCTAAATTAATGAACTTATTAGAAAAGAACTTAAAAAGATACCTTCAATTAAATTCTTGCCATAAAAAAGGTTAAACAAATTAGCTACTGCAACAAGGCCCAACTATAGGTCCATTAATACCAAAAATTATGGAAGGTCTTTCACTAAAAGCCTAGAAATCCAAAGGGGGTTAAAATGTACTTACTTGACAGCACCATGAAAACCAATTGGATAACTGAAGCTTGGTTGCCACACGGAAGAGACAATGTAGATTCACTGGGGTTTAGATCCAACTTGTGCTAAACCAGCAGAACTAAATCGACGGAGAAAACCACACAACATGTCAGACTTTCTTAGGTATAGATAAGAATGATTTTGAGCAGGCAGTTACCTATGGTAAGCAAAATTCGGGAAGAAAGGTCGGCGATGGAAAACCTAATCCAAAGGAGCAGAAAGGAAAATCCAGATCAATATACTTAACTGACACGGTGTAAGAACAAGATATATCGTTGGAGAAGTGAGTAGTAGGTGGAGCAGCCACACTGGGTGGATCTCACATACTAAGACACATAGGGGAAGATGAAGCGACTAGGCCACACTGGTGAACATCAGATTTAAGAGAAAGAAGTTGAAACAATGGGATTTTGGAGTTGCCTTAATATGGAGGGCTGGTAAGTAGATCTCGACAGTTCAAGCCCACCAAAACAATTTGAGCCACCAAGAGAAAATCTCCAGTTAACCACCAACGACGAATAAGCTCTGGTTTTAATGCAAGGTGCTCGAAAAATTTGGAAAATTCTCGAACGACCACACCAGAGCGAGGGAGAAGAGATCATGGAATGCGAAAAAAGTCTGACGCTGGCAAGCTGGAGTTCTACTGAGGTCGGAGAAAGTGATCTTAAGTTTTACTTCAATGCATTAGGAGATGTGCAAGAGAAATTTCTATTTTTTATTCTCTACAAGTTAGAATCATATAATATAATGTTTTTAGAAAATATTTGTTTAAAATACAAAATATTGGAAGTCACTCTAATATGATAAATAAGTTCTTGAAATTTTGGCCTTGGGAGTGGCTTGGTTAATGCATCCGATTGTTGGTCCTTTGTAGAGACATGAGCAACTCAGAGAGCACCTGATCGAATGTCGTCTATCACAAAATGGTAATATAGGACAATATGTTTCCGTCCAAGAATGAAAGAATGGATTGGCACAAATATATATTCACCAGTTTTGTTGTGAGATTGAGTTGAAGTTCAGTAAGGAGATTACATGCCCATTTGAATTTGAAGGCTATATTAGCAATTGTTCTATATTCGGCCTCTGTTGATGACAGAGCTACTCATTCGGTTTGTATGAGCAGCACGAGATAGGTGTTTTACCAAGATATAGAACATATGCTTGAGTGGAGAGGAAGTCCTCGACATCACCAGCCCAAACTGCATCAAAATAAGCAAGGAGATGTAAAGGATCAGTGGCCAAGAGATAGAATACCATGTGTGAGAGTTCTTGCAGGGTATTGAAGTACGTGCTTGGCTGCCTGCCAATGTTAAGGGATATATACGCATTCTAACTAGTTTTAGGTGTCATTTTCCATAAATATCTATTGCATTTAAGTAGCATTCGAGCCATTTTTAGTTTATTCGGATAGGTTACATTTGCATAGCATATACTTTGTATTTAAAGTTGTTTTCAGGAAAAGTTTGGACTATATATGCAAAAGAAAACTAGCCGGACTCGGATGGGAAACTAGCAGGACTCGGATGAAGCACTGGTGTCAGTCAATTGAGTCATGACAAGCCTCATGTCATGACAGGCCCATCACGGCGTAATGGACCGGATCGTAACATGAAGTCACTGCACCTGATGGGCCGAGTCAACTGCACCTTTGACGGCTCAATTACTCGACTCGACCCACGAAGTCGGGTCAACTATTGTTTCTATTTTTTTAGGTTTAACGAGGGATGAGTATAAATACACCATTTGTGTCACAAAGACTCTATCTAAGTTTTTACCGCTACTTCAAAAAATCTTTTGACTTTTACGTTGTTGTAATTCCAGAATAAAATTCTACTTTCGTTTTATGATCTTTTAATTCAATTTCAGTTTGTTTTCATTCCAGCTAACCATCTTAATTTTATGATCATGACTTTCAGTTTGCTTTTTGTGTTGATTGTTTCACCCATGGTTTCTGAGTAGATAACTTAGGGTTCCTGAGGGAACGGATTAGACCAGCGTGGATCTTAAAGTTTTCTAAGTCGCTTAAGAGTACATTAGTTTAGATCTATTTTGTTTCGGTGTTGTTAATGCTTGTTTCTTTTTGATCAATTGAAATATGTTTTTAGACATTTAGCTCCCAAAGGTGTGTTGAATTGTCTGACCTAACCATCTCAGAAATTTACATTCTTAGCTTCATTGATTGAATGCCTAAGGTGTTTATTAGACTCAATTAAATTGTTGTTTCACGCCAATTAGATTTTTAAATGCTTATGATGATAAGGACGGTTGATAGCCTTTCTGAGATTGCTTGCCACGATAGTGGATTCAATAGTTATAAATTAATTGCTTAGAGATTCACTCTGTTTGAGTTTTGTTAAGCGACTTAGTAGCTTTAAGTGAGACGCTCGTCCATGATCTCGGCCCCTTAAGAATCCCTCTTTCTCATCTGTTGTTTAGTTCCTTACGCCAATTGATTCTCTGTTTTCACTCTACTTTGTTTCCACTTTTTCGTTACTTTTGAATTTCTCAATTAAGTTCTTGCTTTGCTTATTTGACTATTATTTTCGTTTCCTGTTGTTTTACCATTTAGGTTGATAAATAACAAACCATTGATTCAATTTGGCTTGAATTAGAGTAGTCTAACATATTTTGATTGCTAGTTACACCTATTATACTGCTTCGATATCTTAGTGTAATAGGATATGAAAACTACGTGAAAATCTTGTTATCAAATTGGTGCCATTGCCAACTGATTCTGTTTACTACGTTTAGAATTTTAGACTTTCTGAGATCAAGTTCTTTTTTGATTTTCTTTGACTGTGGTTTGCCTTTGTCTGCTTCAGGTGAATTTACGACTCTGATACTCCACCTTACTTACACGGTTGAGTGCCAAACTGACTTGAACTCTCGAGTTATATGTAGACACGCTCTTATGGCAGCCAGAATCTACTACCTTCTCTCGATATCATTGACAGACTTACATATGAGTTGAGAGAGGAGAATAACCAACTCCACAACGAACAAGACAAATCTGGAGAAATGACATCCCACAATGGATCAACTTTGAAGTCATCGATACCGTCGCATGTGACATACCCTGACCAAGTGTTACTCGTTTAGGGGCCCTAACAATCAGAGCTAGTAACGTACCCAATAATCACACTCAGCAACATAGGATTGTTCCTCCAGCCATTCCGAACAACAACTTCGATATTAAGACTAGTCTTATCTCCATGATGCAAAACCGCAAGTTTCATGGATTGCCTATAGAGGATCTTCTTGATCATCTGGATGAGTTTGAAAGGCTCTGCGGCCTGACTAAGACCAATGGAGTAAGTGAGGATGCACTTTAGCTGAGGATCTTTCCGTTTTCTCTCAGAGACAAAGCGTATATGTGGGAAAAACATATACCTCAGGGTTTGATCACCTCATGGCCGACTGTAAATCGGCATTTCTTGGCAAGTTTTTCTCAAACTCAAGAAATGCAAAGCTCCGTAATGAGATGTCTAACTTCATGCATAAGAATTCTGAATCATATTCTGAAGCGTGAGAGCGGTACAAAACGTACCAAACTCAGTGTCGTCATCATGACTTTTGCACTTAATCACTGCTGAGCAATTTCTACTGCGGTGTTTATCCAAAAATCTGTATGCTGTTCGATACCGCCAGCAAAGGTAAATTCCTAAACAAGGATGTTAGCGAGGGCTGTGAATTTGTTGAGAACCTTGCCCAAGTGGATGGAAAATATGGTGAAGACTTTGACAAAAGTATGTGAGGTGTCACTGATTATGATCCAGTTAGCGGAAAAGAGATCAAGGCTCTGAATGACAAGTTAGATAAGTTACTCATGGTACATCTGAAGCCAATGCATTCACTCTGTGAAGACGAACAGATCCAGGTCGAGGAGGATGATCAAGTTGCAGAGGTCAACTTCATTCAAAATCAAGGAGGAGGTTATAAGCAATATAACACCTACAAGCATAACCTCAACCTCTCATACAAGAACACCAATGTTGCTAACTCCTAAGACTAGGTCTACCCACCCAAGCCCTAGCCCGTTTAGACCAAAGTTTATGTACCAAAACAATAATACCACCAAAGTTTTCAGCCCTCCAACCATGCCACCAGGGTATGCAGAACAAGCTCAGCTGTCAACACAACAAGATCCAGAGATAATAAATATCCTACAACAGCTCCTAAAGGTTAAAAATACGATAGCAACCGAGCTAACAAAGAAGTTTGCTGAGGTACGCATAAAGATAGAAGCATGTCACAATGATCTCAACTGTAAATTTGAGACATTGAATGCCAGACTCAAGTATGATGAGAATCAACAAGCCTCATCATCCACTATGCAAAAACCTTGGCAACTCTCTAGGAAAGCAGTTCATAACCCTAAATAAATATCAAGCCAATGCCATTACCCTAAGGAGTGGACGTGAACTGCTAATTAATGCAGAGAGTACCAAGAATACTGAGGACGGTAAGGTTCATGAGGGGAAGGATTGCCTCATCACAGATCAAGCCAAAAAACTAACCCCAGAAGTCCCACTAGGACAAGTAACTCAATCTAATGACGGTTGCATGCCACACCCTGTGGAAAAATCCATGTTTGAAGCTAAACTCGACACACCGGATCGAGTCTAATCTGATTCCACAACATCTAGCACTCAGAACTCGTCCGCCACTAAGGAGAAGAATAAACCTTTCGTCGTGCCATCGTACAAACCTCAATTGCATTTTCCCCAAAGGTTCAAGAAGGATCTGATTGAAAAGTACAAAGCCCTTTTTGACAAACAGATGAAAGACATAGAGGTGAAGATTCCAATCTTGGACATTTTCATGTTGATGCCTCCCTACTATAAATTCTTGAAAGATGTAGTTAAGGAAATGGCTCAAGAAGTAGAGGGTATGGCAGTACTTACTCACGAGGTCATCGCTATCATCCAGAAGAAAGTGGTGCCAAAGAAACTTGAAGATCCTAGTACCTTCACGATTCCATGTTTGCTCGGCCCTCTAACATTTAGTAACTATCTTTACAATTTGGGTGTATCTATCAGCCTCATGCCACTTTTGGTTGCACAAAGACTAGGTTTCAACAACTATAAGTCTTACAAAATCTCGTTGGTTTTGTTGAAAGATTTATAAGGATCCCTCATGGCATTTTAGAGGATATACCTGTCAAGGTTGGAGGAGTACAAATACCAACTGATTTCGTTGTACTGGACATGGATGAAGAACCCAAAGACCCATTGGTCTTTGGAAGACCATTCTTAGCTACAACTGGATCACTAATTGATGTACGGAATGGAATGATAGAGTTAAATTTCGGTCCAGACCTTAAAATGAAGTTCAACATCAACGATGTGATGAAGAAGCTAACCAGTTAGAGTAAAGTGTTCTCAATTTAGCAGATAGATATTTTAGCTCATGAGTTATTAGAGGAGTTGGCAGCAGAAGATCAACTTCAAGTTGCTTTGACCAAGCTAGCTGCAGATGGATACATGAGGGTGGAAGTTGAGTTTTATGGGATTCTTCTAGATGCACACATGCCAATAAAGAGTTAAGTTATAATTTAGGAGCTATTTTAAATAAATTCTAGAATCACAGTAGTGAACCAAGAATTGACAGTTCCTGCACCGATTTCAAGGACTCGACTCGAGCTACAAGTAGTCGAGTGCACTCCTTCGTCAGTCGATGACGATTGAAGTGAGCTCAAGGCCCCTAAAGTGGAGTTGAAACCACTTCATGCAGGGCTAAGGTATTCTTTCTTAGGCCCTAACCGCACTTATCTTGTCATTGTTAATGATGCTCTGAATGATGATGAGTTGAACATGCTGTTAAGTGAACTGAAAGAGTTTAGGAGAGCCATATGTTATTCTCTAACTGATATAAGAGGCATATCACCTAGTCTTAGCACTCATAGGATTCATCTTGAAAATGAATCACATTCAAGCATTGAGCCTCAAAAGAGGTTGGATCCAAATCTAAAAGAAGTGATGAAAAAGGAAATTCTTAAGTTGCTAGATGATGATGTCATTTTTCCAATCTCTCATAGTAAGTGGGTTTCACCCGTTCATGTGTCCCTAAAAAAGGAGGAATTACTGTTGTTAGGCATGACAAAAAATGAACTGATTCCAACTCGAACTATCACTGGCCATAGAATGAGCATTGATTATAAGAAGTTGAATTCTTCATCTAGAAAAGATTATTTCCCACTTCCTTTCATTGATCAAATGGTAGAACGGTTAGCTAATCACAAATAATACTGCTTCTTGGATGGGTATAATGGATTCTTTCAAATCCCTATACACCCTAATGACCAAGAAAAAACCACTTTCACCTGTCCCTATGGAACATTTGCATATAGAAGAATGCCATTTGGTTTTTGCAATGCACCTACTACTTTTCAACGCTGCATGACTTATATTTTTTCATATCTGATCGAGGATATGGTTGAAGTTTTCATGGATGATTTCTCTGTCTATGGCTATTCCTTCTCCTCTTGTTTGTCGAATATGTGCATGGTACTCTATAGGTGTGTGGAAACTAATCTGGTGTTGAACTGGGAGAAGTGTCATTTCATGGTCTGGGCAGGAATTGTTTTGGGACACAAGATATCATAAAAGAGAATTGAGGTTGATAAAGCCAAGATTGAGGTCATGGTTCAGCGGATACCTCCTAAGACGGTAAAGGAAGTCATAAGTTTATTGGGTCATGCTATGTTTTACAGGAGATTCATCAAGGATTTCTTCAAAATTGCAAGGCCGTTGACTAGCTTGCTGTGCAAAGAAGTCAAATTTACTTTTGATTCCAAGTGTCTTGAAGCATTCTTGAAGATCAAGGAAGCCTTAGTATCTGCATCAATAGTCCAATCTTCAGACTGGACCCTACCCTTTCAAATCGTGTGTGATGCAAGTGATTACGCAATCGTAGCAGTTCTGGGTCAGAGAAAAGACAAGAAACTCAATTTGATCTACTACACGAGCAGGACACTTGACGATGCTAATGTCAAGTATGCAACTACTGAAAAAGAGCTCTTTACTATGTTCTTTGCTTTTGAGAAGTTCAGATCTTACCTCGTTGGTTCCAAAGTGATTGTGCATTTAGATCATGCAGTTTTGAAATACTTTATGAAAAAGAAGGATGCTAAACAGAGGTTACTGAGGTGGATACTGCTACTTTAGGAATTTGATATGGAACTTGTGGATAAATCTAGAGTAGAAAATGGGGTAGCTGATCAGTTATCATGGATGATGATAGGCGACTTAATCCCTATCGATGACTCCATGCCAGATGAGCAACTCATGTCACTCAAAGGAGTGACGAGTCGAGTCCAAAAATTCCACTCGATATCCAACTTCGAGTTACAAGTGAACGACTGTAGCCTAAAAGTTTTTGGGACTCGCCTTCAGTCCATAAATAAGCTAGTTGGAACCACGATACCCTAGTACGCAAAATTAGTTAACTACCTTGTTGTTGGTGAAGTGCCAAATAGTCTAGATTCCTATCAGAGGAATAAATTCTTCGGAGATGTGAACCACTACTTCTGGGATGAACCTTATATCTACAAGAAAGGATCTGATGGTTTGTTCAGAAAGTGCATTGCAGAGGAAGAGGTTCATGGTGTTTTAGAGCACTGTCATGGTTCAGCATACGGGGGACATTTTGCTACATTCAAGATAGTTCAGAAGGTTTTGCAAGCAGGTTTATGGTGGCCTACTATGTTTAGAGATGCCCAAGCATTTATCTCCAAGTGTTATCCTTATCAAAGGATGGGCAATAGCAGCAAGAGGAATGAAATGCAACAGAATCTGATTCTTGAGATTGAGGTGTTTGACTGATGGGGGATAGACTTTATGGGGCCATTTAATCCACCGCCACATGGAAATTGTTATATTATGGTAGCAGTCAACTACGTTTCCAAGTGGGTTGAGGCAATCACATGCCCAACAAATGATGTTAAGGTCGTGCTGAAATTATTCAAAACCATCATATTTTCTCAATTTGGAGTTCCAAGAGTAGTAATCACTGATGGAGGTTCTCATTTTATCAACAAGCTATTTGAGAATCTGCTGAAAAAGTATGGAGTTAAGCATACGGTGGTAGACACCTTATCATCCAAAAATCAGTGGCTAGGTGTAGGTTTCAAACAAGCAAATCAAGGCAATATTGTCAAGGATTGTTGGTGCATCTAAGAGAGATTGGTCTGTAAAACTCGATGATACTTTATGGGCGTATAGAACAGCTCACAAGAACCCAATTGGAAGAACTCCATTTTAACTACTTTATGGCAAATCCTGTCACATTCCTATTGAGATCGAATACAAGGCAATTTAGGCTACAATATTTCTTAATTTTGATCTCAAAACTACTCAAAAGAAAAGACTTATGGACTTACACGAGTTAGAGGAGATTAGACTTGAAGCTTATAAGAGTTCCAAAATCTACAAGGAAATGACTAAAGTACTCCATGATAAGAAGATTGCACCAAAGAAGATCACAGATGGTTAGAAAGTGGTGTTCTTCAACTCAAAACTCAAGTTTTTTTTCGGAAACGCTGAAATCAAGATGGTCTGGTCCTTTCCAGGTCAAAGAAGTCTTGCTATATGGAGCAGTGACTCTGATTAACAAGAATGATGAAGACTTCACTGTGAATGGGCAGAAAGTGAAATTGTATCTAGCTGATGCGAATGTACCTGAGAGGACCTCTATTTCTATCGACGAATTCGCCTAACTCTAATAGGCGTGAAAAATCAAGCTTAGTGACTTTAAACGAGCGCACTTGGGATGCATCCCATGGTATCCTTGTAGATATTTTAATTCAGTTTTTAGCTATTTTCTTTTCTTTCTTTTGTTTTGATTTTTGATATTAGGAATCTGGTGAGCTAGATTTCAACCTAACCTTGACAGTTGAATGGTTAAGTCTATACAAGAGCAAAAGCAAGAGTAGCACGTCAGCACGTGGGAGGCAGGAGTGGTCTTCGTCCTTTACAGAGTGGAAAATAGGAGTGGGAGACAAGATTATTTGCTTTAGTCACATCATCACTACATCACTGTCTTTGTTCTTTTACACTCAAGACTAGCATTGTCTTCTTCACTCATCTTTCATGGCAATAAAGCCACAATTACTTCTCAAATTTTCCTTTCACTTACCCTTCTTGTTCTTTGTTGTCGCTCTTGTCGTTTTGTAGAATTTGGAGTTTAACACAACTACCCAGTCTGAGTGAGGCTGTTCGATTGACACTGCCACTGGTTGAGTCCAGGAAGAACCACCACTCTCCTTGACTCAAGTGAGCCATCCAAGTGAGGAAGCAAAACACCGCCATTAGCCGAGTCTAGGAAGAACTACCGCCTTTTTGACACGGGAAAGGAGATCGAGTCCAGCCACCACCATACCAACTCGACTGCATGTCTGAGTCCGAGTCCGAGCAAGTAGTCGTTTTTCCAACTCGAGCTCCACCCAACATGCACTTCCGAGTCCCACCGCTTAACCAACTTGAGCTCTTTCTCCAACTCCATGCACCGCCACAACGACTCGGGAGTGACGACCAAGTCACATCCTCCGCTGTTTGTCTCTCGAGTGAACTGTCTGTGTGAAGCCAAGTCAAGTCTCTGCCGTGTTCTTTAGCGAGTATGATGAGGTGTAGTAGATCTTCTTCAAAAAGAAGGTTAAAACGTTCAATAGTGGAAGGATCTCTAATTCATGTTGAAGATGACGACTTAGCTTCAGACCTTATGTAAAGGTGAGAAAAGATCTGTGAAGGAAAAGCAGTTTGAGAATAACCAGATGATGAGGAAATGTTAGAAGGATATAAAAGTTTGGGTGAGGGAAATGATGGTGGAGATGATTTTGATTGTGATGGAAAACCACGGAAAGTAAGCTATAAGGAAGCAATCCACGCTTTTCGGTATATGACGGTAGGAGGTACAAGGTACATGCATCGGACAACGATGGTCAAGCTTGGGATTGCTAAGGATGTCGATTTTATGTTGCAAGCGTGTGGATTAACGCAGTTTGTATCCAATGTCTGGGAGTCTCATAATACGGAAACCATCCAGTTTCTCACATAAGTCACATTGAATAAGTATTCTAGTAAGCCAGAGAGGTTGAAACGCATAGGTGGATTCGGAGAACTGACCTTCAATGCCAACAACAGAAAATGTTCTTTCACAGCAACCCAGTTCGAAGAGCTTTTCCAATTTCCTTCTTGCGCGGGACTCGACGTTGATTACGATAGAGAAGAACTGGATCATCTATGGAAAGTGATAGTAGGTCCTACACCGTATAATCCATCTGACACCAAATGTGGGAATATCAGAAATCGTGTAATTCACTACTTCCATAGGGCAATTGCTAACACATGCTTTGCCAGAAACGAGTCAGGATATGTGCGCTTATCAAAATTTAAGATGATTGACGAAGGTCTCATTAACACTACTACGAATTATGGAAAAACGTTCAAAGAGATGAATGGCGTCCAATTTACAAAAGTATTGATGACACATCTCACAACTTATAGAGGATGGGCGTCAAGGTTGACATATAAGAGTATGAGCATCATTCGAATCGGTGGTATCGTGACAAGAATTCTTGAGGCATGTCACGTTCTAGTCAAAACGAAGGTAATCTCTTCGGCATGGATCGAAGCGACATACCTTCAGCAAATTTGATTCCTAGCACAAGCACTACATAGAGGGACCTGGCTATACAAGTTCACTCACTCGAAAACAGGATAAGACTTGAAGATTGCACTGCCAAATATGGAATATACTTTGCTTAATATAGACGGTAATATGGCTTTCATTCCTCCGGAAGGGGTCTTCTTTGGTAAACGCACCCACAAGGAATCCCAGAAGCGGAGAAAAGAATCAACGAAGCGGTCAGACCAAGCACCAAAGTGCTTTTATTTTGACGAGTACACACAGTCGTGGATGAGCAAGGGAGTGATAACCGCTCATAAAGACCTTGGTCTTGTGCCAAGATTTTGTAAATGAACTTTAAAAAAAAGTGATAACATTAGAAGCGAAGTTCAAGGACTTCACACTTTGTTCTAGTTCTTGCAGAGAGAGAGACTTAATCCCTCTAGAAGTCAGAGCACCGAGTCCGACGATTGATTTCAGCCGTGCGAGAAGTCAGAAGGCGTTCTACATCAGAGCAACCTCACCGTGCATCGTCATATATGGAGAGACTAATACCGTCTAAACAACAGCACGAGGTGGTCTCAACACACTTACTCTGCCTGAGCCAACAGTTGAACTGCGTGACAAGCAATACAATTATGCCGCCAAAAGGACCCCGAAGTTACACATCGAGGCAAGTCCTGACCCACCATTTTGAAGGAGATCATCGAGTTAGACTTGAAGGAGGCGAAGCACAAGCTCTGTTCAACAACACGGGGAAAGGGAAGTGTAATCTCGAGCTTTCCAACCACAAGCCTTCCAACCGTATGCGGAGGGGAACGTTTTGGACCCGCTGGGGTTAACTTTGAATGTCTTCAACTTCCCGCTGGAAAAACAGCAAGAGTGGCAACCCCACGATGACACTATGGAGGTGGATCCAGCGGGATGGTCCCTTTTTAGGTAAGGTAACAAACTCTGACTCTCATTGTATATATCTCTACATTGAATATTTTACTTTGCTGGTCTAGGATCTTCTTTCATGCTTCTACTACACAAGGGACTGTACAGTTTAAGTTTGGGGAGGGTCTTAGAGGATATTAATATGCTTTCTGTGTTTCTTAGTTTTGATTACCATTTAGTTCATGCATTGCATCAAAGGCATAGAAAACACACAAAAATCAAAAAACTTTTTCAAAAATCATAAAAAATGTCTCATGTCATTGCGCATTCATGTAAGATCGAGTCTAGCTGCATTTGTGTTTGAGAATCAATCTTGTTGATGATAGGCACCCTCGTTAGGTTGTTGGCTAGTAACCATAATGAACTTTGTGGACTGCGATTTTTCTCTTTAGAAAGCTGATGAGTAGATCGTTCGCCTAGGAAACCTGTACTTGTGTTGTGCCTCAAAAGAACTTGATTTAATTCCCTCTAATTGAACTTTAAATTTCCGAACTAGGCCCTAGAGATGCATTTAATGTTTTCTTTCCTTGTGTTTAACATGATATATTGTAGTGTGAATTAACCTAAAACGCCAAGCGATAGGAGGCCACAAAAGGGAACCAGGAGTGTGTGGAAACGCGTACACCTTTGTGTATCTTGGCAGGATGTAGCAGCTGGGAGGGTGCGTAAACCCGTAGACTCTCACGCTTGTGTAAATCCACCTATCAATCTTTCATAAAATTCGGTGAAGCGAATGGGAGGGTGCGTAAACCCGTAGATTCTCACGCTTGTGTAAACAGACTCGAGAGAGTATTTGTAGCAACCTTCTCACAGTTGTCGATCCCCAAAAGGGACATGACGCGAACCTCTGACTCGAGTTGCTGCACCAAAACAAAATCAGGCAAGTGCTGAATTGAATCAAACAAGTAAAAGGTGAAGTGTCTAATTGAATAAATCTTCTTAATTTCAGGGAAGTCGAATCCTATGTTCATTGATCTATAATCCCTCATGACGCTTGCACCACTAGAAATAGGGGACTAAATCTGTGTTCTTAGAGTCCAGCTTAGGTACTAGGGATCTTAGGATTGGATGCTAAGCTTGAATGTGAGTATATTGTGGTTTTTCTGAAGGTACACATGTTCACTTGTGGATTACGATTTTCAGTCTGATGAGTTGTTGTTTGAGGTAAGATATTCCCTTTGCCTGCAGCCTCTTCTTTATCTTAGTTCTTTACATTTGCTTGAGGGCAAGCAAGGTCTAAGTTTGGGAGAGTTGATATAGACGCATTTTAACTAGTTTTAAGTGTCATTTTCCATACATATTTGTTGCATACATAGCATTCGAGTTACTTTATGTTTATTCGCATATGTTACATTTGCATAGCATACACTTTGCATTCAGAGTTGTTTTCAGGAAAAGTTTGGACTAGATATGCAAAAATAAACCAGTGGGACTCAGATGGGAAACCAGCAGGACTCAGACGGAGCACTGGTGTCAGTTAACCGGGTCACAACTAGCCTCATGTCACGATAGGCCCAACATGGTGTAATGGACCGGATCGTAACATAAATTCACTACACCTGATGGGCCGAGTCAACTTCATCTTTGACGGCCCAAATACTCGACTCGACCCACGAAGTCGGGTCAACTATCCTACTTAGTTTTTCATTTCTATATGATAAAATACTCCATTTGTGTCACGAAGACATCTATCTAAGTTTTTACCGCTACTTCAAAAAACCTTTCGAGCTTTACGTTGTTGTAATTCCAGAACAAAATTCTACTTTCGTTTTATGATCTTTTAATTCAATTTCAGTTTTTTTTTTAATTCCAGTTTATCTTCTTAATTTTATGATCATGAATTTCACTTTGATTTTTGTGTTGATTGTTTCACCCATGGTTTATGAGTAGATGACTTAGGGTTCCTGAGGGAACAGATTAGACCAGCATGGATTTTAAAGTTTTCTAAGTCGCTTAAGAGTAGATTAGTCTAGATCTTTTTGTTTTAGTGTTGTTAATGCTTGTTTCTTTCTGATCAATTGAAATATGTGTGTTAAATTGTCTGACTTAACCGTCTCAGAAATTTACATTCTTCGCTTAAGAAAGTGAATGTCTAAGGTGTTTATTAGACTCGATAAAATTATTGCTTCACGCCAATTAGGTTGATAAACACTTATGATGATAAGGTCAGTTGATAACCTTTCTGAGATTGCTTGCCACGATAGTGGATTAATAGTTATAAATTAATTGCATAGAGATCCGCTCTATTTGAGTTTTATTAAGCGATTTAGTAGCTTTAAGTGAGACACTGGTACATGATCTCTGCCCCTTAAGAAACCCTCTTTCTCATTTGTTGTTTACTTCCTTACGCCACTTGATTCTCTGTTTTCACTGTACTTGATTCTCCGTTACTTTTAAATTTCTCAATTAAGTTCTTGCTTTGCTTATTTGACTATTATTTCCGTTTTCCATTGTTTTATCATTTAGGTTGATATATAACAAACCATTAATTCGATTTGGCTTGAATTGGAGTAGTCTAACATATTCTGATTGCTAGTTACACTCCCACTTGGATTGACACCTAATATACTGCTTCGACATCTTAGTGTAATATGATATAACAACTAGGTGAAAATGCTGTTATCATTACGCAGTGGGAGCATTGAGAAATGTGACAAGGAATTAACGGCATAGCTTATATTCAGACAAGTGGATGCCAAGTACTCAAGGCTTTTAATTAGTTGGCGATATTCATGTGGTTATCAAGTTTAAAACCAGAGGAGAGCATTAAGTGTGGTTGAGGTGCCATTGGCATTAACACATGTCATGCATTAATCATAATTATACTTTGCTACTGTGATTCCAAGAACTCGGCAAACCGTTGTTAATTTAACCGCTGAGCTGAATGTTTTAGCATAGTTAAGACTATATTCCTAATCAAAACCACGAGCTACTAATCGCATCTTATGTCTGGAAGCTGTATTGGTTGTATCCATTGTGTATCACCTGATGAAAAACCTGAAACATTTTCATTAGAAAATTACTAGAATTAAGCAAGTAGGCAAGTTCGGTGGATGTTGCATTTTTTGAACTAGCAGAGTGGCTGGTGGTGGTGATAAAGATGAAGCAAGTGGATGAACTGAACACGGACGGCGTGGCTATGAGTTGTTGGTGAGATGGCCGAACATGGACTGTTGTAGCTAGGCTAAAGGTATGTGGTGTGGATTCGGTTTTGGGTAAATGTGTGGAAGTGGCTTGTGGTATCTTGAACATAAAGATATCCTCCACAAATTGAACATGTCTTGAAGTATTATTGTAGCCTGTCTTGATGTCGAGGATAGGTATGCACTTTGTGGCTATGAATACCCAAGAAAAAACATATTGTTGATCTTGCTTCAACTTTGTGTTTGGTTTAAGGTCTTAACCACGAGAAGTACATACAACCAAACACTTTCACTTGAGATAATTAGGTGGTCTTTGAAAGAGTTTGGCATACAGTGACACACCATCAAGAATGGGCGTTGAAATTTTATTGATCAAATATGTGGCAGTTGTAAAGGCGTAAGTCCAATATGTTGTCGGCATTGATGCTTGGCCAAGGAGAGTAAGGCCGGTTTCTAATATATGATAATGCTTCGTAACACCATTGTGTTTTGGAGTATGCGGTGGAGAGGTAATGTATGTAATACTATGGCTAGCAAGAAATGATTGTAGACCAATGTATTCTCCACTATTATCAAAGAAAATAGTTTCGATTTTGGTGTTGAAGTGATTCTCGACAAGGGCATTGAATGTGATAAAAAAGGCTTGTGTTTGGGACTTGTATTTAAGAGGATAGAGCCAAGTATATTGTGTGTAATGATCCACAAGAATGAGTGTATTGGCGTGGTCCAAACATCATCATTGATAATTTGAAGTGGTTTTTTGGAGGTGAGAGTATAGTGAAAAAAAGATAACTTGTGGCTTTTATTCATGAAACACTCTGCTTGCTCAAGGAATTTGAAAGATGTAGTGAAAAATGAGAACATTGGGAAGCCCAAGTCAAGTGTGACAAGTGCGAGCAGTTGTGGTGGGAGTTAAGGAGGTGTGGAAGGTTGTTATGGTCGATGGTGTTGTTGGCCACTCGTATAACTCATTACTAGCCTTGCCTTAGAGCAATGCAACCCCTATGTTGAGATCCTTCACTTGAAACAAAGCCATAAAGAATTCAACTGAAACTTGGTACCATTGCATAAACGGTAAACTGAGATGAGATTTTTATGTAAATATGGAACACAAATTATATGATTGAGTTGGTATAGGAAGAGATGTGGAAGCTGAGTGAGTAACGAGTAAGGTAGATCCATCCACGATCATTACTTCCTCACCTATATTGTAATGCTGATGTTAAGACAAACTTGCAAGATTCGTAGTGAGATCATACAGTTTCATTGTTGCGACATTATCACGAGGCTTCCACAAGGAAGGCATCTATGGCGCTTGATTTTGTTGAGGAGTAAGAAGATGCAGTTGACTGTAATGACATGCACTATGGCCATGAACACCACATATTTAACATTTTCCTTGATAGCCTTTCAGTCTCTATTGGTTGGACGTTGGTAAGGATTGCTGGTAGGACATTGATGACATGTATTGTGGCTATTGCTGCCACATTTGGTTGCTCTGATTATTAGAGCGTTGTTGATTGTTGCTTGATGAAGTAGGGCCTCGATATGTGGCATCATTGGTAGTCACAGGCAGAGATGGAGCAGATGTTGTTTTCTAGATCTTGATGGTCATGATTGATGAGTTTTTCATGGTGTTCAATAAGCGTAGGTTATGTGTCTCTTCCCTCAATCTGATCGACAATCACCTTATATTCATCAGGTAGACCTTCCAAGATGTACACGATTTTGTCTTCATGATTGAGAGGCTTGCTAAGCAAGAAAAGTTGATCAAAGCAGATAGTGAACCCTTGAAAGTACTCATCGATGGAACGAGTACTATTCGTCCAGATTTTGATATGTTGACGGAGTTGCTTGAGATGGCCACATCTTGGCTTGGCATAGGTGGCAGAGAGGATTTGCCAAATCTCAACAAAGGTTGTGGTAGTAGAAAGGATCCACTATATTGAGTTACTTATAGCACCAAGGAGAGCATTATAACTTAGACGATCTTGACGATTCCACATAGTGTAGTCGGGATTTGGAGCTGTACCTACAGTGGTGGTGATAGTTGATGGAGGAGGAGCAACGATATTAGAGAGAAATCAAGAGAGTTCATGCCCTTCGAGAAGAACATGAACTTTGTGAGACCACATCAGGAAGTTCAATGCGTTCAATTTTGTGACATTAGTCATGTTGATGTTAAACAAAGTAAGTTGATCGAAGACTGTGATTGTCTCGTTTGATGAAGCAGAGGACAATGAATTCATGGTGGTTTGAATTGAGAGAGACTGTTTGAGAAAAGAAATTGTGTCGATTAAAGCTCTGATACCATGTATGATTGAATGCTCAATTGATTCTTTTTTCGAGATATTCTATACATAGATAGGATAATCTCCTCTTTGTGGAGAAACAAATTAAAATAAAAAGTAGAATAACCTAGTCACTTATTTTGTTGTTCTAACCGGAAGAAAAAACCATTTTAAGTAGATAACTAGATTTATACCTACGCAATAGCACGATATAATTTTAAAAAATATATATTATATATTTATTTGAACAATATTTAAAATAAATTTATGTGATACAAAAAGATGTCTTATTAATTAAGTTTGGTATATAGTAGAGATAATTTACTTTAGTCCTATTAATTAAATTTCTTCACTTTATTTTTCTTTTTAGTTCTCCAACTTTATCAAATTTTAAAAAGTATTTATTACCTTAAACTATATAAGACATTAATTTTTATTTTTTAATCATAGGAAGATATCAATACATAAAAAACAAATACGTAAAGATATTTGTTCTGATCAATCACTTATGTATTATCCTAGATTTTATGTTTTGCAGCTTGATTCTAATGGTGGTTATTCTTATTTATATTCATTGCTAATACATAACTATAAATTAAAAAACTTATATAATTTTATTGTGGTTTAGTGTTGTTTAATTTTATTTATATCTATCACTTACATATTATTGTATATGATGAATTATATATATAAAAACAAAGTTGTTTCTCTAACATGTGTTATTTTGGAGTGTTTTTATTGGACCACATCATTTAAAACTTTTTCTTCAAAAAACCAATAAAAACAAAACATTAATACACATAAGTATTTTAATTAATTATACACATCATTTAATTTAAATTATAAAAAAAGAATTTTATCAATTTATAGTTTTGATTAAAATAGTAAATGAAAGAGTTCTAATGTGCATAGTATATATATATATATATATATATATACATGTAGATCAAACATCTAAATATATAACTATGAAGAAGCTATATTAATTTCAAATTTTAAAACTAAATTACCGTATGTGATTAGAAAACTTATATAATTTTATTGTGGTTTAGTGTTGTTTAATTTTATTTATATCTATCACTTACATATTATTGTATATGATGAATGTTTTTAAATTTGAAATTAATATAGCTTCTTCATAGTTATATATTTATATGTTTGATCTACATGTATATATATATATATACTATGCACATTAGAACTCTTTCATTTACTATTTTAATCAAAACTATAAATTGATAATATTTTTTTTTATAATTTAAATTAAATGATGTGTATAATTAATTAAAATGCTTATGTGTATTAATGTTTGTTTTTATTGGTTCTTTTGAAGAAAAAGTTTTAAGTTTATGTGGTCCAATAAAAACACTCCAAAATAATACATGTAAGATGGAGAGAAACAATCTTGTTTTTAAATACTCTCTCTGTTCTTTATTAGATGATGTTTTAGAAGAAAAAACTTGTTTCTTTTTAGTTAATGTTATAAGATTTTTATGTAAAATTTATTGCACTTTTGGTATTTTTGACTCTTTAAATTTTGCAGATTGATTTGTAATTGGTCAAACTATTTTGGAATTTGTGATAAACTATATCTTGTTTAGAAAAAATAAAACAATTAATGATTTCTTAATATGTATGAAAAACCTAAAACATCAAAGTATATAAAATAAAGGGAATATATAATTAGGTTTTGCATATCTTCAACTTCTGTAAGAAAGATCACTATTTATATTAACTTGACCTTTTTTTTCTTTGTTAAAGAATTTATATTAACTTATTCATGCATACTTTTCTGAAAAGTATTCTTTTTTTTATATCTTTTATCTTTTAATCTTTTCTTTTTTGAGAGAATGGGTCCATGATTTAGCCAAATGTGCCTAATGATATCTAAGGTTCCATTAATATTGGCCATATTAGCTAATGGTCTGGCTTTGAAGCAACATTATTATATAATTGAGTTTCTCTATGGAACCATGCCCCTTAATTAAACTATTAGATTATGATTGAGGCCACTACAAATTACGGCGGCAGATCAAAAAGTTATACAAACTAATAATATATTTTCTTTCACTTTTAGGTGAAACTGAAATTAAGCTTTATTTCTTCTCTTATTTCTTTAATACTTTCATTAAAATACATTAGAAACATTTGCCATGATTAATTGTTTTTGTAATCATTGTTTTGAGTCTTTCATTGTTCTTCTTCTTTTCGTTGATATATTATAGATATTCGAAAAAGAGATAAAAATAAATTCATTAGAATATAAAGAACTTCCGATCTTTGTGACCGAGATGCATGCACTGCTTCTTCTTTTTCCCCAGTACTTTTCCATATAAAATAATATTTATTTTGTGTATTTTGAATGTGGATGAAAACTTTGATCAACTTAGAAATATATAGAGTAAGCAATTCAGTTCTTAACTAAAAACCAAACAAGAACCAAAACTAATTTGTACTAAACCTATTTTGGTTATTTTTAATTACAATCATAAATTTTTTTAGGTATTTAGTTATTTTTACTTACAAGTATTTATTGAGAACCGAACCAATATTATTTTGGATTTAATTCGGTTAAATCTATTCGAAACCAAAACCGAATCACATTTTAGTCGGTACTTATTGGTTACTATATTCCAAAACCAAAACAACTGCCCCGACCAGAATTGAAAAATTGAATGTCCATGGCTAAGTTATATTTTGAGACCTTCAATCCATGTTATTTTTTGGTCCAATTAACTTATGTTTACACCCATTCTTTACTGTTTCTTCACAAACCTAGGTTTATATCCTTGTTTAGGATTTAATATTAGGGTTCATTTTTCTTTTAAAAAAGAGATTTCTATTATAATCACCCAGAATCTTTCTTCTTCAAAGGAGAGAACTTGATAAAATCTACTCCTCTTTTTGAACTGGATTTCTGAATGCTCAACTTTGAAGACATTGGCGATAGACTTCTTTTTTTTGTGTGAATGTCACATATTTCTTTATACCATTTTTTGATTTTTTGACATAGATACAATAACAACTAAAAGAGAAGAAGAAAAAACGTACAGAAAAGACGAAATCACTCAACAATAATCTGAAAAACCAACAACTTAGACTAATAAAAGAAAGAACATCTAAAGAAATAAAAAACATGACAAATAAACGCTAGTAATATCTACAACATTTTTGGCAGTACTTTCCAGAAAATTACCACGAGCGAACAACTAATAAACAACATTGTTGGCAGTACTTATTCTTTTTTATTTGGGTGAATTACTCAACTAGTCTACAATTATACACTAATGACTTAAGTAGTCTACAATT
>OVAX01002627.1:0-27500 GCA_900406405.1 Lepidium africanum | reverse complement strand
ATGGATGCAAAATTAACTATATTAAAGCTATGAAATATGCTAATATGTAAATACATCAGAGGTCAAATGCAGAAACCATTTGAGGAAGCAACTTACGCACTCAAGGTATGAGATATAATTTTCCTAGATGGAGGGACGACCTACATATACTAACTCATCATAGTGCACATCTACATAAAGTCCTAGATTTTCCTATTTATTGTACAACTCAATAAAGCCATTTATATAACTCTTTTTTTTTGGCAACATAATTTACCTATTCATCACATTAGTCTGTTCATGACAATTATTGCAACACAAGAAAGAGTATTCATGTACACTTCTTGCTTATCAGTTCCTAACAAGTGCAAAATCTACCTCAAGTTTACTCAAAACAGAGAGTAAAAGTAGTGCTTAGTACAAAGAGTCGATTACAAATGTGATTATAAGTGATACAGTTCATGAAATACCCTTCACAATAAAATCACCGGCAAAAGAAGAATTACCGAGTCCTGCAAATAAGAAAAAAAAACAAGTAAAGAAGGATCAGTCTTATGGAATTAGAAACATCCGAAACATATAATAAGTTGAGAAATCTGTTAACTAGAATTAGAAATGAGAAATCTATTCATACCAAATTTCAATCTCCTTTGTTATCAACTAAATCAGTAAAGCAAAACAATATGCATGCAAGAAAGTAAAGAAGATGACAGAAGAGAAGATATAAGTAGGAAGCAATATAAGACAAGTGTTTGGCCATCCAGCAACAGCAACCCAAGCGATGATCCATTGGCTTTTCCCACCATTGGAGAAGTAAGACGTGACAGTAAACTAGAAGCCAAGAAAGCTATAAGCATTGCAGCACCACTAAAGTAAACGAGAACTCAATGTAAAAAGGGTTTTGATTGGTAAGCTTCTCGTATTGATTTCTTGACATTTGATTTTCATTCTGAACATGAAAATGTAACTGATGGTCTTTCCATTAGTAATCCTGAAACATAAAGACCAAATTTGGTCACAGAAAATTGGAAATTCAACTAATGAGTAATTCATTATGTATTTTAAAGGTTGACTTGAGAATCACAATGATAAGCCTTGGAGAGTATATGTGAGGCAAAGGAAACACTCGAAGGCTCCAAGTGGTTCTTAAGGTTAGTCTGCTTTGTGAAGAGTTTCCTTAACTCTTCTTCTGATCTTTGTTTAATAGATTTAGTTTGTATAAAGTTCACTCGGTTATTACAATGATAAATATGACATTGGGCCATGTGGGCTTTCTAGGCTTTTGTGTTTATGATTCATTTGTGAATCAGATAGTCATGTATATAAGGTTTTTCTGATATCTTGTTTCAGTAGACATATTAGTAGTCTCAAAATTATAAGGAGAGGTGGTGGGCTCTCGAAAACCCAATCCAAAGTGTAACTTTCTGTTTGTTTCTACTCGTTAACCCTGAATGGAGGTTTCGTTTACCGACAACGTATCTTGAATTCACGACTTCAATGAACGAGTCTTAACAATTTGGTGTGGTGAGATTGTCTTTCTACGACCTTCTCTGTTTCTTCTTCGTTTCATGGGCCCTGAGAATAAAACAAACAAAGGACATTTGGTTAGTATGGAAGAATCGATCGATGAAAACTCCAAACGATTTGCCACTCTGGAAACACAGGTTTTTGAAAACAATACTCGAATTGAGAAATTCCAATCTTCTATTACTGCTCAGCTATTTGAATTTGCTTCTTTACTCAAGCAATTCGCTCCACCATCTTCTTCTCTTCTGATTACTTCTCCTTCCGTGATTCCGCAATCTTCAGCAATTCATTCTTCTCCGATTACAAAAGATTCTACGGTGATGACAGAAACATTCAATTCTTCTTCTGCTCCTTCCTGCTCCAATCGTGGCATTGATCTTCCACATAACCTTGCTTCTTCGTCACGCCTAGTTCATGTTACTAACACAGCTCCATTACCAAATTCAATTCCTCAATTAGGTCCTCCTGTTTTGTCCACCTCCTTGCTTCCTTATTCTTCTGATCATCATGATACTACTATCAGAAAACTTGAGATGCCTTTGTTTGATGGTTCACATGTTTTTGATTGGATTGCTCGAGTTGAAAATTTCTTCATTGTTGGTGATAATAGTGAATTCGAAAAGCTGCGTCTAGTGGCTCACTGTATTGAAGGACCAATTCTAAGTTGGTTCAATTGGAGAGGTCAATGTCGCCCTTTTGAATCTTGTAATGACTTTAAGGAGCAGGCAATCAAAAGATTAGGGAATTCTGAACCTCCAGATCAACGTTTATTTGCTCTCAAGAAAACATGTTCGTTGGAGACACTACTTCACGAGTTTGAAGACCTTTCATTTCAGGTTCCTAATCTCACTGAAGCCAACCTTCAACATATTTTTCTTAATGCTTTGTGTCCGGCTTTGCATGATCTGGTTGTGTCTTTGAAACCTGTTGATCTCGACGAGATGATCGAAGCAACGGTTCGTTTGGAGTCTCGTACTCTTTGTCAAGTTGTTGCTAACGTACCTTATACTACTTCTCGTACTCTTGTCTCCGGTACTGATCGTTCGAACATGAAACACTCTTCATGGTGAGGTCATCCCCTTTCTACAGCGTCTGTTCCTTCAACTTCGACGAGTTCAGTTCAACCTCCTCGTTCTTCTTCATCTAAGGGTCAAGACAATTTATCTCCTGAAGAATATGTTGGGAGACGTAGACGTGGTCAATGTTTAAGATGTGATGGATGTTAGCATCCCGATCATGACTGTCCGAATAAGCACCTCAAGGTTATGACGCTCATTGATGGTTGGGAAGTAGAACTTATTGAGGATTACCTTACTGAGGGTACTGTGGTTCCTTATTCTGTGTTGCCTGAGTGCTATAAACTTTCTTTACAGTCCTTTATGGGTACAGATCAACTTACAACTACCAAGGTATAGGGACAGTTCGGGAAATCAAAGGTTGTTGTCATGTTCGACAGTGGCGCGACACATAACTTTGTGTCTCCTTCTTTAGTTGCCAAAGTGAAAATGCAGAGTTTGTATGCTCTTGGCTGCTCAATTATTCTTCGAACAGAAACTATAGTTGCTGGTACTGGCGCTTGTCCTGCTGTGAAATTTAAGATTGCTTGTTATTCTTTTTTTGCAGATTTTATTGAATTGAATATTGGAGGAGCTAATGTAATTCTTGGGATTAAGTGGTTACGTACTCTTGGAGACTGAAATGTCAATTGAGATAAACACATTTTGTCGTTTATGTATCATGGTAAACGAGTCACTTTGCAAGGTGATCCATCTCTTCTTTATCCAGCTCCGACCTTGAAATATATCACTACAGCTCCACACATTCTCGCTCAAGGTCTTAGAGTACAACTCTTAGCTTCGGCTTTGCGTTCCGCTACAACATCTGTGGACATGGCAGTCTCTTCCTTGTTGGACTCATTTGCTTACATTTTTGAGGAACCTACATCTTTACCTCCGCTGAGAGGTCATGAACACGCTATACACGTCAAGCCTGGTACAGCGCCGAAATCTGTTCGTCCATACCGCTATCCACATGCCCACAAAGAGGAAATGCGTAAGATGGTTGATGTTATGCTTGCTAGTGGGATTATTCGACCAAGTAGCAGTCCCTTTTGCAGCCCAGTTTTGCTAGTAAAAAAGAAAGATTTGTCTTGGCACTTTTGCACTGATTACATATGCCTTAACAAAGCCACAGTTCCGAAAAAATTCCCTATTCCCATGATAGACCAGCTGCTCGATGAACTACACGGCTCAGTCATTTTTCCAAACTTGATATATGTTCCGGGTATCACCAGATTCGCATGTGCGAGTCTGATATTGCGAAGACAGCATTTAGCACAATGGATGGGCATCATAAATATCTTGTGATGCCGTTTGGTTTGATGAATGCACCTACGACATTCTAGGCTCTAATGAACGAGTTATTTCGTCTTTTCATTCGGCGTTTTGTCTTAGTGTTTTTCGATGACATTTTGATTTATAGCAAGTCTTTGTCTGAACATTTAACTCACTTTCATGCTGTTTTTGAGGTTTTTGTTACGCAGAAATTGTCCGCCAACAAGAAAAAGTGCTTATTTGCCCAGTCTCGGATTGATTATCCAGGACACATCATCTCAGCATCAAGAGTGTCTACCGATCCAGCTAAAACAGAAGCGATGCAAGCATGGCCTATTCCTTGTACTGTCAAAGAATTGTGTGGGTTTCTCGGTCTCACTGTTTGCTATAGACGTTTTGTGAAAGGTTATGGTGCTTTAGCTAAACTGTTGACTACACTGCTGCAAAAAAACTCCTTCGAGTGGTCACCTAGCGCTCAAATTGCTTTTGATTTTCTTAAGGCTACAATATCTTCTGCTTCAGTTTTAGCACTTCTAAGTTTTTTGGAAACTTTCACCGTTGAATCTGATGCATCTAGTTTTAGTTTGGGTGTTGTTTTGATGCAGAGACCGAATCCAATAGCTTATTACAGCCATGGTCTAATGGATTAAGAACAAATGAAACCTATCAACGAGCGTGAACTAATGGCTATTGTTTTTGCAGTTCAAAAATGGAAGCACTACCTCCTTGGTCGCCATTTTGTTGTCTGTACGGATCAAAAAAGCTTACGTTTTCTGTTGGAGCAACGGGAACTTACTATGGACTATCAAAGGTGGTTAATCAAGTTGCTAGGTTACAAATTTGAGATACAGTTTAAACCAGGCTTGGAAAACAAAGCTGCAGATGGTCTCTCACGAATATCCATTAACGCTTTATATTCTTCACCCTCTGCTTGTCTTTGTGCTGTTTCCTTGCCAACTTCTTTACAGCTGCAGGATGTTTATATTGAGATTGCGAAGGATGCTGCAATACAAGCGAAGATTAGTTTGGTGCTAGACTCCTCTTGCACTGATTTACGTTTCACTGTGGTAGATGGACGCTTATTCTTCAAGAATCGTCTTGTTATCCCTCATTCATATGCCCACATTTCTTTACTGCTTCACGAAGGCTATACTAGCAAAATTTTTGGACACCCATGTATTTTAAAAACTTACAAAAGAGTGGGAGCTGCGTGTTATTGGGACGACATGCGTCGGGATATCGAGAACTTTGTTTCGTCGTGTCAGATTTGCCAACACCACAAGTCTAGTACTCATTCTCCAGTTGACCTTCTCCAACCTCTTCTGGTTCCAACTCAAGTCTGGTCGGATATCACGATGGACTTTATCCATGGCCTTCCTTCCTCACAAGGTTTCAACTCTATTATGGTGGTAGTGGACAGACTGAGTAAATATGCTCATTTTTTGGCTATTAAGCACCCTTTTACAGCAGTGGATGTTGCCAGAATTTTCATCAGGGAGATTATTAAGTTACATGGTTTTCCAAGATCAATTGTGCCGGATAGAGAGAAAGTTTTTAGAAGCAACTTCTGGGGCGAGTGTTTCAAACAAGCTGGAACTCAATTGAAGTTTAGTACTGCGTTTCACCCGGAGACTGATGGCCAAGCCGAGGTCCTCAATCATTGCTTGGAGAATTAGTTGCGCTGTTATGTGTCGCAAACTCCACGGAAATGGTACTCTTTTCTTTCTTGGGCTGAATACTCGTATAACACTACTTTTCATACTTCCTTGAAAACCACACCTTTTAATGTGTTATATGGCCGTGATCCACCGTCTTTCCTGCCTTTCGAGCATGGTTGCACAACAAACTTTGAGTTCGAGACTTCTTTTAACGAACGTGATGCTATGTTGGTATTTCTATGGGAAAACTTGCTTTTAGCTCTATCAATCATGAAACGTTCTGCGGATTCACATCGAAGACATGTAAAGTTTGCTGTTGGTGATTTTATATTTTTAAAACTATGTCCATACCGCCAACAATCTGTGGTGCGTCGCTTATGTGAGAAGTTGTCAACTCGGTTTTACGGCCCTTTCGAGGTTGTGGAACGTATTGGACCAGTAGCATATCGTCTTAAGCTGCCAGCTTCTTCTCACATACACTTAGTCTTCTATGTCTCATAACTTAAGCCAGCTAAAGGTGACTTCACTCAGCTAGTTCAAATTCTTGAGGTTTTTAATACTGCTGCAGAGATTGTGATTGAACCGTAGGATATTCTAGATACACGTTATGATTCAGAGGGACATCTCGATGGCCTTGTTCTTTGGCGCAATTTACCATCTCATGAGTCCTCTTGGGTGCAGATACGTGAACTCTCACGTCAGTTTCCTTCGTTTAAGCTTGAGGGCAAGCTATCTCTTGTAAGCAGGGGTAATGATAAGCCTTAGAGAGTATATGTGAGGCAAAAAAAGCGCTCGAAAGCTCCAAGTGGTTCTTAAGGTTAGTCTGCTTTGTGAAGAGCTTGCTTAACTCTTCCTCTGTTCTTTGTTTAATAGGTTTAGACTGTATAAAGTTCACTCAGTTATTACAATGATAATTATGACATTGGGCCGTGTGGGCTTTCTAGACTTTTATGTTTATGATCCATTTGTGAATCAGATAGTCATGTATATAAGGCTATTTTGATATCTTGTTTTGGTAGACAAATTAGTAGTCTCAAAATTGTAAGGAGAGGTGGTGGGCTCTCGAAAACCCAATCCAAAGTGTAACTTTCTGTTTGTTTCAACACGTAAAGCCTGAACGGAGGTTTCGTTTATTGGTGACATATCTTGAATTCACGACTTCAGTGAACGAGTCTTAACACACTATTCACTACGGACTAAGCAGTAACGAATCAAAACACCATGACGAACATCATTTAAGAACACCACAAAATCAACAGTCAAAATTGTCTCAATTTTCTTATCGTCATCCAAAGTTATCATTTCTTTTCTTCTATATTTGAAAGAAAATGAGAACATCATGAAGTCACAATTCTTTTAGTGGAGAAACTATACATGTGACATTTATAAGACTCGAGATTATTACCAGGAGGAAATGAGAACCGTATCCATTCAAGCTCCAAATCTCTCAACACGGAGGACGCATCAGCCAAGCGAAATTGGGGACTTCGATAACCATATTGATTTTTTATTGTAAGCCAGAAAGCGACAGAGGAAGATAGAGACGAAGCGTAAAATTGGCTTATTAATTCGATTTTAGAATACTGATGGAAACATGTCGGATTTCGAGTAGCCATAAAAGAATAATGAAATACACCAAAATCAATCGTCAAAGAATCTAGTGGATTCATCATTCCTCAAACAATAACACGTGATTGTTTTGTATTCTAAAATACATCGTTGAAATACAGGATTCAATAACACATGATTTTAATGGATTTCAGCAAATACACTGTTGAATAACACTAGATTATACATTGATTTTAAAATCCTTTAAAATACACAATCCAATAACACCCTCTAAATCATTTTTTGTGTTTTCCCTCGTAATTTATCGCTTTGACCTTTTTTGTTATTAACACCTCCATTATTATAATTTTTTTCTGCCGTCACACTTATAATAGAAAAAGAAGGAACACAAAGTTGGAATATAAGAGTCGGCGGAATACAATAATTCCCCAAAAACTACGCCTAAAAGAGGGGAGTTAAACAGAAATCCCTAAAGAAAATTAATTAGGACACTAACCCTATGCTACCGATCGAAACCATCAGAGGGTAGACAAAGTCTTGTCTGATGGTGAAGACTCCTATGGAGAGAAGGTGATCCTCAAATAACGATCCAGCAACTACGCCAAAGAGAATGATCCCATAGATAGTATTGCATGAAACCACGAAAAGAAACCGCTGAAGGCGAGATCATGACAAACATCAAGACTGACAAGGGAATAAAGAAACAGAGAACACTTCTTCCGGCAAAGGTGATGTCGGAAAACACAACCGACAAAAAGACACCTCAATAGAGTTGATACAATAGCAGACCACGATTCGGTCATGATCAAATTAGGAGCCAAACAATCTTCAACTCGGAGAAGCCTAACCCGAAGGAGCAAAGCAACCACACGAACTGAAGAGGAAGAGAACCGAGCAACTTAGGGCAGCAAATAACCACAACCTATCTAAAGGCCTAACTAAAATTAAAGGGGACTAACCAAGTAAATTAACCCAAACAGCAAGACAACAACTTGTAAAGCTAAAGACCAAACTAGATGCATCAAGCAAACTACACGGAGATAGGGAGGGGATCGAACCAAACCGGAGAGAAGACAGACAAGAGCCACCAAGACCGACGAAAAAACGATGGGGGAAACCATCTGAGACCGACCATGTCCCGCCGTGAGACTCCAAAGACACCGGAGAAAAACCACAACGGCAACGCCGAAACGACAACAGCATAGCATCAGATCTGGAGTTATCGGACAATAGGACCAGCGGCAAGCCTTACTAAAGACTCAACGGTAACTCCGGTGAAGCCTCGACGACCACCTCCTTCAGTATTGGAACAAAAAGATCCGGATCCCAAATTTACCACCGATGAAGACAATACAGACTCAAACAAGGAAGAGAGACGATGAGGACACCGACACCGGAGCTAAGGAGCCTCCGGCATCGGTCCTGAAGCAAGCTGCACAGTAGACGGAGCCTAGGTTACACGAGATCTCTTTTGTCGTTCACCTCCATTATTACAATTATATTACTGAAATCCTCCGAAAATGTTATAAAATACAAATGTAATAATTACACAGATATTCCACATCCACATAAATAGAAGGTATAAATGCATTCCATTGAAATCCAATCTGTAGAAAACATTAGTAATGCCATAAATGAAATGTCTGTCAGAAATTGGTTGCAGTCTTTTTCAGATTTAAGTGTCGAAAACTGGATTCGTTCTAAAAATAATTGATCAAAACTATAAGTAGCTCTTATTACAAGAATCCTTTGAAACTAATCGATCGAGAAACGCTATGGTCGATGGCGACGATTCATTCAAGAGACCTGGAGCTGTGCCATTCACCTGGGAGGTCCAACCCGGTGTACCCAAAACCATCCACCCGAACCCGATGATTATCCAACTCTTCTTTAACCACCCAAAAACTCCCTCCTCTCCGCTTAAAACCACCTCCGCCGTCGAATCAGCCATCTCCGTCGTTGTCTTCTTCTTTCAACTCCGACTCCAAAACCCGACCACCCTCTCCCTTTGCTCCTCCTTCGTCTGTCAGGCTCATATCGTCTCCAGCTTCTCAGTCCCACCCTTCAAGACCTCCGGCTCTATTTTTCCGATCTTCTTCCCCACAAGCCGGCGGATTCGATTCCGGTGCTGCTTTGCCACGGTGTTTTCCCGAAATCGTTGTTTCGGTTAAAGAAGAGTAAGAGCGGCGATGTGAAAAAGACCGGTCAGGAATCACCATCACTATCATCATCAGAGTCTGACAAGTTTTATGAGTCGGAGACGACGTTTTCTCCGTCTGAAGATTCTAGCCACGGATCGGATTCAACGAGGTGGGGTACTCCCAAGTCGTCCTTCTCTTATCTCCGTGACTCGCCGTTGAAAGGGAATGATACGGATTTGAGCTCTTATGATCAGAAAACCATTGCAATTATGGCTCGGTCTCGGCTCGATTAGCCATTAAGCAATGAAGACTTTTAGCGAGAAGAACGAAAAATTAAATGTGAATGATTTATAATAAATTGTCTAGATTTTGGAAATGGTTTTGTATTGCAGATTGAGTTAAAGAAAACCGTTAATGTTGGAGTATAGAAATGCTTTTGAGAAGCGAGAGAGACACTTGTTTTAATTCACAATGATGATTTGGATAATTCGATACTACAAGACACTAACTTGGAACAATTCACTACACGGTTTCCGAGCCAATAACTTATCTCAATATAACAAGGCGAAATAAAAATGGATACTGATAATAAGCTAAATAAGCTAAAGAGATGGGTCTTAGTTTAACCCTAAGCCGGACGCAGAGCCTGAACCCGTGGATGACCTAACCATCGGGTGACTAAACGAAGGCTGGTTGATGGATACTCCTGCAGTTGCTGGGTTATTAAGTTGGCTGTTGCCAAACATGGCATTTGGTGAAGCCGTTGATCCTGCATTGGTCTGTATCGCATTTAGAGGCAATCTCGGGCCAAAGGAGAAAGCTTGTTGTTGTTGTTGTCGCGCCATGAACTGCATTTGCGCCTGAACTTGTGGGTTGTTTGCGAATCCAGGGATGATGCTTGGTTGAGAAGTTGCTGCAACTTGTTGTTGCTGCTGCTGATGCAGGAGAGTATTAATGTTGTTACCACCTGTGGATAAAGACATGACTTGGAGATTATTATTATTACTACTCTCCGGAGAGATTCCTGTAGGTGATCCGAATCTCGCTGAGAGCATACGTGCCCGTTCTGTAGCAAATCTCTGACGGGTTTTCTCTACTTGTTCACATTCTTTCATCAACAATGTTTCGATTTCTGCAAACTGCTTTAGCTTCAGCTCCATCCTCTTCAACTGCAGTTTTTACTTATATCAACATTTAAGGCCATCGACAAAATAAATCAACCAACTATAAAAGTTATCATCAGCAACTGGTTCTGTTGTCTACCTGGTGATTTACGATATTTGCAGAAAGCCTTTGGATTTCACGTTCCTCATGATCAGCAAACAATTTTGCTTTCGTTGCTGCAGCTGATAGACCAGCTCTAAATGCTGCCATAACCTTTTCCTCTGGCAGTGGAGTCGGTGGGTCTGCTCCGTTTTGAGACGAGGTTTTATGTGCTCCCGAGTTTTCTTTTATAATTAAAGCATCTAGGTAGAAAAATTAGGTTTAAAACAGAGGAGCCAAACAATAACAGTAAAAAGAACAATCAAGCAACTGCCTTACCATCTTGCTGCTGATTCTTTCCATCAATCAAGCTTGCTTCTTTCGCTTGCCCTCCCTCAGATTTCATCCTTAATATATTGAGAAGTTTCAGCATAGTTTCAACAGAATTTTTACAGCAAAGATTTCTAAAATTGATAATGATCAGGGAATACACCAACCTATCATCTTCAGATAAAACCGCTAGGGACTCATGGGCACATGACGCAGCAACTCGAGGTCCAACAGCTGATGCCAGAAATGCAACCTATAATATTTCAGTATCAGGATCCACAATATTCCCAAACTTACAATTCACAGAGGACCAACTCTTTCCACTCAAAATATGCAGACAACACAGGTCTCAGGTCATTTGCCTAATGGATCAGATATTTCTAAGTGGTGTTAACATTAGGAAAATGAAAAGAGCAGATGAATTCTGGACCAAACAAAATTCACAAACCAATGCCATAACCGGATTCGGAGACTTCACAAAAGGAAGCTTGATCTCAGTGTCAGAATCTTGCTCGGAATTTCCTGCAGAGGCAAGTTAGCAATGAGTATGGCATTTCAAAGAACATAACTACAGCCAATATCTCATTGTAACAATTTGTTTGAGAAGAAGACTAGAAAATTACCAGGTAAATTTCCATTTGAATCTGATCCTTTGTGGTCATATTCATTTGTAGGGTTTGCGGAATTAGTTACACCTGGAACATCAACATTATCCAATAGACCATCCTCCACAGGTAATCGAAGAAAGTGAAGAATGCATTGAGCTTTTGATTTGGAACCAACATGATCCGCAATCTGAACCCAGTTTTCATTGTAAAGTTCCACAGCTTCAAGAAGCAAGAGAGTTTCTTGATCGCTCCAATTGTCTCCGTCTTGATCGCCATAATATTTGGTTGGATCCACTCTTATATAGTCAAGACAAGAATGTCCAACAACAAATCTTCCATGGTGATAACAATCAGAGCATAAGAGTATATCCCCCTGAAAAGTAGAGAGCATGACCCTTTAGTTTGAAGCGCTCCAAACTCTCAATAAACAAGCCAGTGGAGTCTATCGCATCTGCTGGCTAGAAAACATCAAATAAAGATACACAAAGCAATAAGTAGGGAACACATGCTAAGAACCTTCTTTTGCGATTGAAAGTACACAGTTGGAAGCGGTCGAGAACAATGGTTGCAATGATTATCGCACAGATGTTCACGAATTCTGATGTCCAAGTCAGGGAGGTCACCATCCAAACATGACAAGGATGAATAGACTTCAGTCCCCTTGTGCCTACAGTTCGGCTTGTCAAATTTGATCAAACTATCAATAGATGTTAAAGCAGCAGACGGCACATGGACTTCACCATTTGTATCCTCCCTAACATCCGATACATCTCTAGAAGGCCCAGGATGAGATTGGGAAGTGGCACAGTAATTGATAATTCCCCAGTGATCAAGAAAACGGAAAACTCTGGCAAAATCTTCAATATCAACACCACCTACCAATCCTTGGCAATCAGAAATCGTCAATGTTTTTTCAGGGTTCTCCATATATTTTGAAACAATTGCATTCCTGAATTCCATATAACTTTCGGGTGTCTGATGTGGCGATTTCCCAGAGAAGAATTGTGGCACGACTTGCCTTTCAAGCCGATCCACTGTATTTGGTGCAAACCAATCTGCTCCAAAGTACAAGCAAAAGTAAAAGAATATATTCAAGCATGCGAAAACAAAAATATCAGATAATTAATAAATTAACTAAAAGGGAAATCTAGATACAATTGAAACACAGGTCTCCAGGAAAATAGCAAGTCAAATTTCGAAGGACATCACTTGCATAATCCACTCAAGATGCAATTCTGATATAAGACACCAAGGACTACTTACCAGCAGTTACTACAATTTTATTAATAGAGAGATCATGTGCAAAATTCCTAATATCTCTTCCTTTCCATCACACAGAACATAGAGAAACATCAGTTATGAAATGGAGTTGCTTTCAACATAATGTAAACTCTGAACCAGGTATTGTATAGAACATGATAATAACTTGTACATATAGGAACTACCGGCATAAGAACCCTTTGAGTATCTTTTCAAAATATACATGTATGACATTTCCGTGACACCTTATGATCAAAATCCAAGCCAATCAGAGGATATCTACTACACTACTAGTAAGAACCAGCAAAAGCTGATACTCATTCTAACATAAGGAGCATTTCAACATAGTTAATCATGTCTTTAATGAATATGCAAACTTATGAATTGAAGAACAAGAAAGGGAAAAAACAAACCTGAATGCATAGGCAAGACATGAACCAGATCCCCAAACCGTTTAACAACTCCTTCTCCTTCCATAATAGGTGGAGGCGAGATAACATATGCCGAAGACGTTCCATCACTCTTCTCAACATCAAGAGAATCAGCCGGTACAGTAGATAAAGCTTGCAATTGTCCAAACGAAATATTCTCGAGAGCCGGAAGCGAACCTTGCCCTTTACTTTCCCCAATCAAACCAGCTCTCTCTGCAGCGACAACAGCCGTTACAGACGCGTGTGGCCGGATCACCACGCGCTTGACCACCGCGGGGAAATCAGAGATGCGCGAACCGCAATCTTCAACTAGTTCGCCAATACCGAGTCCCGGATCGGGAGTTGCGCCGCCGTTTGGGTGAAGCTCATCGGCATTATCAACGTCGTCCATTTCGTCGTTGTTGTTATTCTCTTCGTCTTCTTCCTCCATATCTTCCTCTTCTTGTTTCGGTTTCCTCGCCGCCGATAATCCGCCTCGCTTCCGCCGTTTCCATTTCCCTCTTCTATCTGCGGACGGAATTGTAAAAGGGAAATTCAATTCATATGAATTCTAGCACAGTCAAAACATCCATAGATACGATCTATGTGGGTAAGCCAAAGCCAAATCCAAATTCAAGTCTAAATATTGAGGGAGATAAGGATGGGAAAATTGTTTCGATATGCAATTTACCTTCAGAAGCTGGCATTTTTGTGGGTGAAGATGGAGAGAGAGAAGAGTGAGGTTCGTGGAATCAAAACAAGAGCCTAAGTATAATAAAACTGTTTTCCTCGTCTCCTTCTCTGCTCCAAGTCGCTCTGATTTCCAGCTTTCGAGCAACACAGCAAACTCTTTTCTCGGAATTTCTTTCGCCATTTCTTTTAGTCCTCTATTTATTCATTCTCAGGGACGACCTAAACCTTCTTGCTAAACAAGAGGGTCTGGAAGACAAAATTCAAGTTTCGTTGACCAATATGATTTCCGATTTTAACTCCGGTTCGCCTTTTAGGTTTTCTTTCGGTTGAGATGAATACGGTTTAGTTCGGTTTGTAGAAGTCTGGTATAAGATTTCGGTTCATTTTTCACCAGGCACCTCCGCGCAAAAACTCTGGTGTGGTATTCCCGTTAACGAGCAACGACGATGAAGAGACCTCGAGCTACATCTCCACCGTCGACCCCTATCACCACGAAGCCACCACTGTCTCCACCGGCCACACCGATTCTCAAACAAAAGCTACTCAGAACAGCTAAACCAAATTGGTATCCGTTAAAACTCAATCAGACGGAGCTCATGCTGCCGTTAACTTTTCCGACGGGTCAAACATTCCGATGGAAGCAGACTGGAGAAATTCAGTATAGCGGAACGATTGGACCTCACCTCTTTACCCTCCGACAACGACCAGGAGATGACACAGTTTCTTATTGCGTACATTGCAGCACTAGCCCTAAATCCGCGGAGCTCGCGCTGCTTGATTTTCTCAATGCTGAGATCTCGTTAGCCGAGCTATGGTCTGATTTCTCTAAGAAGGATCCTCGTTTCGGAGAGCTAGCGAAATATCTCCGTGGCGCGCGTGTGTTGAGGCAGGATCCGCTTGAGTGCCTGATACAGTTTTTGTGCTCCTCGAACAATAATATAGCGAGGATTACGAAGATGGTTAATTTCGTCTCGTCTTTAGGGTTCTATTTGGGTGAGATTGAAGGATTTGAGTTTCATCAGTTCCCGACATTGGACCGTTTATCTCGGGTTTCTGAGGAAGAGCTTAGGAAGGCTGGTTTTGGTTACAGGTGCTTCATTTCTTTTATCCATATCAAATAAAATGTGAAGTTGCATAATTTTTAATTAGCCATTAAGGATAGAACGTGGCTTGAAGCTTATACACACTCTTATGGTTTCTATCTCTTTGTTGCTTGTGTTCTTATGGCCAAGAAGCTCATGTTTGTTCTCAATTAGATAATCATGATTATTCCATGTTCGTTTCTCTGATTGGTTCTTTCTTTATTAGCAGATTCTGATTTTGGTTCCATTTTGTGGTGAGCAGAGCGAAATACATTGCAGGTACAGTAAATGCTTTGCAATCAAAGCCAGGTGGTGGCAATGAATGGCTTCTTTCTCTACGCAAAATGGATCTCCAAGATGCAGTAGCTGCTCTGTGTACATTACCTGGTGTTGGTCCCAAGGTAGCAGCTTGCATAGCTCTGTTTTCTCTTGATCAGCATAGTGCCATTCCTGTTGACACACATGTTTGGCAGGTAACTAAGTCAATCGAACCTGCAGTTTCTATATATATATATATATATATATATATTGTACTTAATTGAGATCCAATTTCATTTTGGTGGTGACTATAGTAGCTTTTGTTTGTTCTTTATTTGGGTAATGGATCAGATCGCCACAAATCATCTACTACCAGACCTTGCTGGTGCAAAACTGACACCTAAACTCCACGGCCGAGTGGCAGAAGCATTTGTGAGTAAATATGGCGAGTATGCTGGTTGGGCTCAAACATTGCTCTTCATTGCCGAGTTACCTGCACAAAAAACTCTCTTGCAATCGTTTTCTCAGCCTAATAACAAACTGGATAAGTCTGAGGAAAGTAAAGATGTTGAAACTAGCTTGTGACACGATGAAGCCATGAGTATACTCTACCTAAAGCAAATTCTCTTCTTTCTTCGAGTCTCTTTAGTTTCTAAATGTCACATGGACATGGAGTTTTTGTTACTTTGCTAGACGTGAGGCATTCTTGATGTGTCAGGACTCGAAACTTGGCCTTGAAAGTGCTAGGGACTCAAGGTTAATTCTTAGGTTGATACAATATTTGGTTCCCTGGTTAGTGTTCGGCTGACGGCATGGTTGCTTCTTGTAATCATAATTTTACTAGGGAACCCAACCTTATTGTGTACTTGTAGCTTCTCATTCATACTTCTAATTGTTTGTTCCCTTTTTATCGCAATGACTTGATTTGTTAACTGAAATAATGAAATTGTGGTTCAAATGGAAATTTAGTGCTTTAGTCCTGTTAGATAAAGTGTCATTAGAAAAACACAAGCTATCAAGCTATAAGATATGAGTCGTAGTTAAGGGCAAGGAATTGTTTGCATTGTACAATTCAGTAACAACAGTCAGAATGAAAAAGATACTACTGTCTTTGATTGCATCAAAGACAGTTCCCATATATTATGGTTAGTGTGTGTTAACAAGCGTATTGAGTTCAAAACAGAATTTTGTTTCAAGAAGCCCAATTAAAGAGGCCCATAAACAGGCCCAAACAGTTATATTGGAAGCAAAAAAGAAAGTCCGGCTGGATTTTCTTCCAAGCCACCGTCGACTTTTATTACACTCTCTCTCTTCCTTCCCAGATTTCTTCACCGTTCGGAAAAACTCCAAATTCTACTCTGAAAACCCTAAGCTTCCGATGTCGGTAAGTTGATCACTCCTAGTCTTTTTCTATTTTTTGAATTTTAGTGACCTCAGCTCTCTACCAGTCTTAGGCATCAATGGTTGATAGTGCCTAAATGATGAATTGTTTACTATTTTGTGGGCGATGCAGATCTTCGAGTACAATGGAAGTGCCGTTGTGGCTATGGTAGGGAAGAACTGCTTCGCCATCGCCAGTGATCGGAGATTTGGTGTACAGTTACAGACAATCGCCACCGATTTTCAGAGAATCTTTAAGATCCACGATCGCGTCTTCATCGGTCTTTCTGGTCTCGCCACCGATGTCCAAACACTGTAAACTATCTTTTAAGCTTCAACATGTTCCATTTTTTATTATTACTATTGCTTCTTCTCCTCTTTAAGATTTTTCTCTTGTTTTGCCTTCAACGTTAAAGGCACCAGCGCTTGATGTTTCGTCATAAGCTATACCAGCTTCGGGAAGAGAGAGACATGAAGCCTGAAACTTTCGCCAGTCTTGTCTCCGCCATTCTATATGAGAAGAGGTTGGTGCATGTGTTCATTTTTACATAGTTTGCTACTTTGTCAAGTTTATTTGCTTCATGAGTTACCACTGTTATTGAATTGGGATTCTGGTCTGGACTAATTTGCTTAGTTTGTATCTGAATCATGATTTAGAAATATAACCAGGTTGGCTGCTTCATTTCAGATTTGGTCCTTACTTATGCCAACCAGTGATTGCCGGTTTGGGAGAAGATGACAAGCCTTTCATTTGTACAATGGACTCGATTGGAGCCAAGTATGTTTACATCTTTTCTTGGTTGAAATCTCTGAGTAGTATGGACGATTTTCCCTTTTACATGTTAATGCCATTCTGGATAGTCCTGAAACCAGATGTTTAGTGGATGTTAAATATTTGCTTTTTGGAACTGGGTAGAGTTGGACTTATATCTGAAACAGCGTCCTATAGTAGGAAATACTCATGGTTCATTTTCCCTATCTTTTTCATATTGTTTTGATTCATTTATCTACTTTCTGTTTGTTGTTCCAAACTAATGGCTGCATTTTTTCTCAACCCCTCAGTTGTTGCATTGGTCTTGCACTTCTTTCTGTTGCTTGATATTATAAACTTTTTATATTCTAAATGCAGAGAGTTGGCTAAAGACTTTGTTGTCTCGGGAACTGCTTCAGAATCACTATATGGGGCCTGCGAAGCAATGTACAAGCCAGATATGGTTAGTCCACTAGCAACCTTTTCATCTCCTGTTTTATTTTTGCATCCTTTCAATTCAAATGCCTATATTGCCACAATATAAATAGAATCTTGAACTGGTTAGAGTGCAAAAATGCCCATAGGAATTAAAATAATCATCAGTTCCTCGTGCATGTCTTTGAATACTCCTTTTGCATGAGTTGTTTAAAAGTTTCAGTTTTTTAACCATACTCTATTGTACAACTACTAGACGTATGGCGTTTAAGAATCTTGCCTAATAAATGGGGATTTTCAGGAAGCTGAGGAGTTGTTCGAGACAATATCGCAGGCACTTCTCTCATCGGTTGACCGTGATTGTCTGAGTGGTTGGGGAGGGCATGTGTACGTTGTGTAAGTCATCATCTCATCTCTTCTTTGTTTTTACTACATTTTGTTATCCCAAACTAGTTCTTAAAACATACTCTTATGGTGTGATATGTTTTACAGAACACCAACTGAGGTAAAGGAGAGGATCCTTAAGGGAAGAATGGATTGATCTGCTTATACTCAAGTTGTTTGTCGATGTAATCCGGTTTAAGTAGAGTAACCTTCGCATCCCGGTTAAATCATACGACCATTCCTTGTCTGAAAATTATGGGTTCTGGATGATGTTTGATAGTTTGAATCTCCCCTTTTGGATATTTTATCTCATCTCGTAGAGAATTAACGGAAAACAATACTCGTGTCTTGTACTCACTGGTAGTCCAATTTTTACCTTCATTTTTTTAACAAAAAAAAAGAAAGAAAAGAAATATAACTGCAGATGAAGCAGTTACAAAGCGGCTTTCTCCTCTCAAACTTCTTGTCCTAACTTCGGCTTGTATGTCTGTTAATCCGCCGAATGATCCAGACAAGTACAACTTATCTAAAACTGTAACTAAAATCGAAATTGGTAGTGATGGGTAACGTGCTGGACTCATTCTTCACCGGTTTCTCTAATTCTATCGGAAACTTCTTTGGTTCTCCGCTTGACTTTCTATCTGGAAAATCTTGCAGGTAAATTCCAAAACTATCATTTCTATTACAACATCTACTCTTACGTTAATTTTCCAAAAAAAAATCTTACTTATAACAGTTCGGTCTGTCCATCACCGTGGGATGTCATATGCTACGTCGAGAATTTCTGCGTGGCCAATCTCGCGAAAGCCGCCTTAATCTTAATTTTATCCTACTTCTTTCTATTCTTCATCTACATGTTATACAAAGTTGGTTTCTGGCATTGTATTGTCCACGGTTTCTGCAGACTTCTATGGGCTTTCGTCTCTTGTTGGTTCTACATCCTTAGCTATTGCTGTAGTTTCTTCTGCTATGATCTGTTACATACTAAACGTACAAGAAGACGTAAGCACCGCAGATATACAGATGATGATTATGATGATGATAGTGGTAGTGATGATGATGTCGACGATGATGATAGGTCGTTCACAAACTATAGATCGAAACGAGAATGTAGAAAAGAAGAGCGTCTTAGGAAGTCTCTGAGAGCGAGGAGCCATCGTGTTAGAGTCGGTGTGAGAAAAGACCATCCTTCTGACTTGGGTTTAAGTCATCATACTGGTGGTGGTAGTTCCGTTCATGGCATTAGAGTGAGCAGAGAGTCCAAGTTTGCACGAAAGAGCTCAAAACGTAGAACTCGAGCTCACCATGGTCCTCGCAGAGCCTGAAATGAATAAATGTTAGTCTTCTTTTATTCTTTGATTTAGAATTTATTCGAACGAGAATCTCGTTTAGGAGATGCGAAGGTAGTCCCTCCATGACCAGAGAAATAAGGGCCTCTGTGGTTGGTTGTGTTCTTTGTGTTGAGTGTTTGTATAAAAAGAAGCCTTAAATATATAATATATAGACGTGAGTAAAAAGCAAACTGTTTGGCAAGATAATTAAATCCCATCAATATAAGCAAACAAATGGTACTACAGAGTTTAAGATTTCACATGTTTATATCATACAATTATGAAACACCATTGGAAGGGTCAGCTGATTTGTTATGAGGGCAAACCAAAACCTAAATGAGAAGCTTAAACTGGTAGCAAATTCCTGAATCTATTGCTTTCATCTATCATGATCTTATGCATTCAATTTTGAAGAATCATATTTATGGTACTGGGCTCCTCCACGTTACTAAATTCAGGGGCAACACCTAGAATGTGTGATGTACCAAATGACTTTACATAAATGAGTACAAGTTTGAGCATTTTGTTATCATTGATCAACACATTATCTGTCTGAGACTACAGTACAACAAAACAATCTATTGATTTAGTGAGCAATTGTGGAAAACCATAACTGAGATTTTACAAACATAAAAAAGCATGTAAGATGATAGGTTGCTCGAATTTTAAAAAAAAAACATAATGGAATTTCATCACTTTGAGATTACACACAATTTGTTTTTCTCACTAATGGCGCCAAGTTCTAAGTTTAATAACGTTGATGTCTTTGTTCTGTTGGCGTTATTCCGATTCTTGCTTTGATAATGACGATTTGTTAAGGGTATTTTTGTTATTTACTATTAATTCACATAATTACAAAATAATGTTGCCTGTGCCCTGAGATAAACATCACCAACAAAAATGATTATTTTTCTTTGGTAAAGAATTAACAATTTGATTTCAAAATATTATTTTAGCAGCTCAGCAAATAAATTAAATTATTTCTGTCAGCACACCAAATAATTTACAATTTTTGTCCATGTGATCATAATTTGTAGCGCAGAGTAAATAAAATAAATAAGAATTGTTTTGTAGCCAATTAGGTAACAGCAATTCAATATCTGAGGTTATTTTCGTCAGATTAGTTATGGTCTTCTTTTTTGGAGGGAGTGGGAAGAAAAAATGGAATCGATTATATGACGTGACCTCCATTGATTTCGGCCAGCAAGCTTCTTCCCTCTCTCTCTTTGGCTCTCTCACAATAACTGTCTTTTGAAACATTCCTTGACCACCAACAATGTCTGCTAGGTCACAGAGATCGCCAATGATCTCACCGTCTCGTACTCGTAGATCGCCGGCGACTATTCCGACTAAACGACCGGAAACTCCCCCTCACTTTTCTGCCTCACTGGCTACTTCTTCTAGTCCACTCCTACGTTCTACTCCTAGTCCGTCTACTTCCTCCGCCGCCGCCTCCGGCACGGCGGTTGCTTCCACGAAACTGAAGGAGAATATTACAGTCACGATTCGGTTTCGTCCTCTCAGGTTAGGTTAATGTGGGATCCGAATTTTTATTTCTATTTTTGTTTCATTTGGTGGTCATGTATTTGGCTATTGACATTTTTGGGTATTTTGACATAGTCCACGGGAAGTCAATAATGGAGACGAGATTGCCTGGTATGCAGACGGAGACTACACTATTCGGAATGAGTACAACCCAGCTATTTGTTATGGCTTTGGTTAGTGATATTTACAACTCTTTTAATCATGATTCTCAGGCAGATTTTTGAACTATTTAGTTGAATTTTTTGGACTTCGTTTTCTTTGTTTTTTATTTGGCTAAGTGTATTTTGTAGATAGGGTATTTGGTCCACCAACAACTACTCGGCGCGTTTATGATATTGCAGCTCAGCAAGTTGTTAGTGGGGCAATGTCAGGGATTAATGGTATGTTCCTAATTCATTGAACAGTTTGATGTTGGGATGCTTCAAGTTAGGTGCTTTTAAATTCCTTAGCTTGTAATATGCATCCTTGTCTATGTGCAGGCACTGTGTTTGCTTATGGAGTTACTAGCAGTGGCAAGACTCATACAATGCATGTAAGTTACTATTTCGAGACTGAACAATATCTTTATTTCTCTTATTAGGGATTTTAGTATAGGTATATTACGAGTTCAAAAGACATCTAAGAAAGTGTTTCTCTTAGGCACATTCACTTCTGTAACACCTGTGCCTAATAGACTTTGACTTGTGAAATATTTTGCATTTAGGGGGAGCAAAGGTCACCTGGAATAATTCCATTGGCGGTAAAGGATGTATTTAGCATTATTCAGGAGGTGATAGGTTACTCTTCAGTTTTGTTTTCTTTAAGAGGATCTTTCACACTCTTTTTTATTTAGCTAATTATGTTTCAGCTGTGCAGACACCAGAACGGGAATTTCTTCTTCGTGTTTCATATCTAGAGATATACAATGAGGTAGGTTGTGACTAGGTGTTTATTTGCATGACCTTCTTGTAATTCAAATTGTTTTTATAATGGACATGGTATCTCGTGGCACCATTGATTTGATATTGCCTAGAAGTTTAGAAGAATGCTATAGATTTCAGCCTTCAGATATGTTTTTGTGTCCAACTTTATACAGTGAGGTTGCTCCAGAACTTTGTTGCAGGAATGAATTTCCATCTCAATTATACATGTAGCTATAAACTCATGGACTGCGAAGAGACTACTGCCTGTTTTTTCTGGCGCACCACTAGACGTTTGGTCTCTCATTAAATTTTAGTACAATTACCTGATGCATGATTTTGAAGGTCTTTTGAATCCTCTTGCAGGTCATCAATGACTTACTAGATCCAACAGGGCAGAATCTAAGAATACGAGAGGATTCTCAGGTAACCCGGTTGATCATGTAGGAGACAACCTGATCATATCCTAATGTTGGGCTTGCGCATTTCATTAATCCAAGCTTCATTGGCATAGAATATTTCAGTATTATTAGTGTGTTTATTTTGATAGGGCATATATGTTGAAGGTATAAAAGATGAGGTTGTCTTATCTCCTGCTCATGCTCTATCCCTAATAGCATCTGGAGAAGGTATAAGATCCTGAATTATCAGCTCATCTTGCTTTACATAGTTTCATTATTATGTCCAAAATTGTCCTCATTAACAATACAGTCAAATCATGTATTTTAAGGTCATACGCTTAATAAATGTTTTCTTGACGCTATAGTATTACCAGTGGGTATCAATTAATTGTTACTTTTCCTTATCTCTATAATGCTGTACCTCTCTTATTTCTATTTTGTTTGGTCCTGTGGTTTATCTTTGTCTTTGTTGGAGTTATGCAGAACACAGGCATATTGGTTCGAATAATGTCAATCTCTTTAGCAGTCGGAGCCATACTATGTTCACCTTGGTAAGTCGTGTTACTGTAAGCTGAATGTGTCTTGTCTACATCTCAACCACACATATGCCTTAGACCTTTAGTGATGTGCATTTAAAACTTGGCACTTTTTTAGCTCTTTCCTTAAGAGTTTACAGTGTGTTTCAGACTATAGAAAGCAGTCCACATGGAAAGGGAGATGATGGCGAAGATGTTACTCTCTCTCAATTGGTAATAACTAGAAATACTTATTGCTGAGACGTGTATTTAGGTGCCCTGCCTTATCTAACATTCTGATTCTTGGTTCAATGCAGCACCTTATTGATCTTGCTGGATCTGAAAGTTCTAAAACTGAAATAACTGGACAGCGGAGAAAAGAGGGCTCTTCCATCAATAAAAGTTTACTTACCCTTGGCACTGTAAGGAAGTTCTTTTTCAGCATTTTGTTTAATCTTCTCTATTTTAGTGTGCCTAAACTTCTAATCTTTATCTTCAGGTTATATCTAAATTGACAGACACCAAGGCCGCTCATATACCCTACAGGGATTCTAAACTTACTCGTCTTTTGCAATCAACACTTAGTGGTCATGGAAGAGTTTCAGTAAGTTCTCTGAGCTTTTACCTAGTTAATTCATGTTTTGATGGGCCTGTCAAAATATTGAGTTGTTAATTTGATTGAGAAGTTTCTAAGCCAGGTGTGTTTTCAGGTTGATGAAGTTTCATTCAATGACATAGCTCTTCTTGTAGAAATCAAGTTCGAGTAAGAGACAGCTGTATCTCGATATTTGTCTTTCTAACCCCTCTAATATTGTTTTACAGCTTATTTGCACTATCACACCTGCATCCAGTACGAGTGAAGAGACACACAACACATTAAAATTTGCTCAGAGGTGCAAGCATGTTGAAATCAAAGCTTCACGAAACAAGGTACATTTATCATATTTATGTATCTGAAGTTCTTTAATTCACTAGAGCTATCTTCTTGATATTTCTAAAAAACATTATACAGATTATGGATGAAAAGTCCCTCATTAAAAAGTATCAGAAAGAAATATTGAGTTTACAAGAGGAACTTACGCAGTTGAGGCACGGGATTTCTATGTCCAAGTCAAACCAAGAGGATTTGGCTGATCGAAAGCTTCAGGTTGGTATATGCAGATAGTTCTTTGTTTTTTCTTTCCTTTAGTTGCAGCCCAGATATCATAAAACTAGCTATGCCTATAACTTGTGAATTTAAACATCTGAAGTGATTTATCTTTAATCAAATTTTGCCTTTAGAATCTGGTTGGTTGGATCTGCACACTTGGAAATGCATTCCCCAGAAATAACATGCCTTGCTTACATTGTGCTCTTTCTCACGTTATATGCTGAAATCTGGTCAGGTTAAACTGCAGTCAAGGTTGGAGGAGGATGAAGAAGCCAAAGCAGCTCTGATGGGAAGAATTCAGCGATTGACAAAATTAATCTTGGTTTCAACAAAAAGTTCACTGCAAGCTGCTTCTGTAAAACCTGACCATATATGGAGGCATGCTTTTGGAGAGGATGAGGTATGTATGTTAAATTTAGAGTCCTTTGCGGATACCATTTTCATTTGGTTGAACACCGATATATGTGTGTTTAGCCTTAACACTGTGCGATATTGATGTTTAACTTAAATCATGGTTCCTGCAGCTAGCATACTTGCCCGATAGAAGACGGGAGAATATGGCTGATGATGGTGCTGGAAACACAGTTTCTGAACATGTTAAGGAGCCAAGAGATGGAAGTAGTCTGGACGAGATGACCAAGGACCGGAAAAAGAATAAGACTCGTGGAATGCTTGGATGGCTAAAAATGAAAGTAGGTTCTAGCTTCCTCGATCCCTCTGTGTATCAAAACATAAAGGTGGAATTAGTATGATATGGATTGGTGGAATTCAAATCCGTAAAAATGTATTCACGTGCTAGTTATTATACTGTTTCGGCAATATGTTCAAAGTTTCCTTTTAGACAATAGTGATATGAAACATGTCCCATAAATATATGCTGCAGAAATCTGATGGTGTGGCTGGGACATCCCTGACTGATGGTAACCAGTGCTCTGCAAGGGGATCTCCTTCGTCTTCCACTAAGTGTGCACAAACAAAAACAACCAGACGAGAAAATGCAGCAGCTACCAAGTCTTTTCCGGGAAAAACTGTTGCTGGAGACTTATTCAGTGTTACTGTTGGGCCAGGAGACCCTTCTCCGGTAAGAGAATCGTGTTCCACAATGTTATTGTTGCTTTGGTGATTACACTTAAGAAAGTAGGGATGCCTTAATCATCATTTGTTGAACACCATATCTTGTGCTCAGCTTTTCCTAGGTTTTCTTAAGTGGTCATTGTAATCTTTTTACTGCTACGTAACATTGACATACAACAGATAAGAACTACTATTGCGGATCAAATGGATCTTCTTCACGAACAGACAAAAATACTTGTTGGAGAAGTAGCATTGCGTACCAGCTCGTTGAATCGACTCTCGGAACAAGCAGCTCGCAACCCTGAAGATTTCCATATCAGAGTGAGCTTTTTGTGTGATAGTGCTTTACAGTGCCAGAATAATTAGCATATAACATAGGCTTCCTTCATGTTTGCATTGTCGACTTCAGGATCAAATTCATAAATTAGAAGATGAAATCAGTGAAAAGAAAGATCAAATACGCCTTCTTGAGCAACAAATTATCGAGATTTTTGGAACGACCCCCTATGCTGCAGATTCCTTTGGAATGTCCCAGGTAAGATAACCTAATAAGAACAAAATAAGAGTCTAAAATTTAGACGTAGTTTCGTTCAGGATTATCTGCTTATACAAGTCCAAATCAATACACTTCTTGGATAATGTTTTCGTGTCTGCTGGATACAGGTTCTGTCGAAGCTCACTATGCAACTAAATGAGAAAATTTTTGAACATGAGGTACTCATCCTACTTTCTCTTTGCTCTCATTTACTTCTCAGTTTTGTTAACTTTCACTGACTTAGAGATAATCATTTCGTAATGAATTGCTTTTTTTCAAGATAAAATCTGCAGACAATAGGATACTTCAAGAGCAGTTGCAGATGACTGTAAGTTTATAGAGTGAAACTGTCTGAAGTTTGAAATTCATCACTTTGAAGTTGATTATTACTGTAATATGCTCAGAAATCAGAGAACGCTGAGATGCAAGAAACAATCATTCTACTAAGACAACAACTAGATTCTTTAGCCGAGAGACAATCAACATATACACAGCAAATAGCAGGAGATGAATCATCAGGGAAGAATTCTCACAACAGAATCGGGGAGGAGTCGGAAATCTACTCTGGAGCAGGAACACCGACAAGTGTGATGAGCTTAAACAGAGTATTTGCTCAGGAAGAGACTAAAGAGATGAACAACGAAACAACTCTCAACTCTCAAGTATCTTCACCATACACAATTTGCTCCTTCCTTCATAGACCCGAAACACCAAGTCATTCTGATAAACAAACATTTTTGGTCTTTTTTTCTTACATCACTAGGCTGTGGAAATAGAGAATCTGAAGAAGGACAAGAGGAGACTAATGGAGGAAAAAGATGAGCTTGCCAAACTTAACAAGAAACTCACTGAAGAAGCTTCGTATGCTAAAGAATTGGCGTCTGCTGCAGCAGTAGAACTCCAGAATTTGGCTGAAGAAGTTACCAGACTCTGCAATGAAAACGCGAAACTCAGCAGGTGAAAAAGTTCCAGATGTCTCTGTTATTGCTTGGAGACTCCAGCTTCAAGATAATGCTGCAAGTGAATCATCATCATTAACCTAGAATGCAGATCTTAGACTACTTGAAAAATGATGATGATAATGCATCAAAGGGAACATTTTTTCTTGAAAGTTGTGATCCTTGGATCTCCCAAAGGTATTCATTCGATAAACTAAAATAGGTTCGTGTTGCATTGAGAGTCTATGATTCTAACACATGATGTAAATGTTTTAAAAAAGTGATTACTTTTTTTTTAGGTTGAATCGAGGGATGTTCCAACAAATCCAGTTATTGTTAGATTTTCAGTTGAACTTCATTTTTCCCATCTTAGTTATACGTATATGTAATTGATGTGACAGTTAACAACGGTTATCGATATCACAAATAATTAAGCAGGGAGAAGAGCTTTAAGAAATTGGTGCCATAGAATCTCGCGAGTATCTTTCTATCATTTTGCTCTTCCTACTTCCAAAGGAAAGAAACTCTTGTCTCGTTGATTTTTAAATAATAAGAAGATACGTACTTCCGTCATATTCTTCCGTCTCCGGAAACTAAATGAACCCAATTGTTGCAATCCAAGAGAAGAAGCCTAAGAGAAGCAAGCTAAGTCAAGCACATGAAAGGAAGGAGATAGCGGAAATGAAGAGTCGATCTTGGTCGATAGTTAGACCACCTCCATTGGGGGTTCCAAAGGAGGGGTTCTAAAACAAAAAAAATGTATTATTGCAATAAAAGAAAAGATAAAATGGTTAAAAGTGTTAGAACCGGTTCTAAAGTTAGAGGTTTTAGAAACTTTTAGAACCCCTAACGTGTCAACATTTGAGTGGAAGTAGGGGAAAAAACACAGAAACACGTAAACATATTTTCATTTTCGCTTTTGAAACCCAAATCGTTTTTTGCTCTTCTCTCTCTCTGCGACGCAGCTTCTCTCTCGGTTGATCTCAAATCGCCGGCGAGTTCTTGATTAAGCTTCACCTCGACGGCGTCAGAGACAGTGAGTCTTCATACCGGCGGCGTGGGAGCATCAGATCATGGCCAAGATCTTTGCGATTTCCATCTCCACATCCGA
>OVAX01002626.1:654-27505 GCA_900406405.1 Lepidium africanum | reverse complement strand
TGGAGGAGACTATATAAGTCATTTAGGTATTAATTGAGACTAGTTGAGTAATTCTTTCTTTATATTAACCTTCTTTCTTTTTTTTGGTCAAACTCTATTAACCTTCTTAACTTCTGTCTTCAACATTTGGATTCAACTATAAATTATCCTTGATTTGAAAACGAAACTGATTGTTTTAAAACACAGTACAAACTTAGGGAAAGATAAACTTAAACAAATTGCTAGAATATTAAACATTGCTAGAGTATAAACTTAAGATTCTAAAGATTGCAGATCCATAATTAGATTATTAGGAAGAGATAGTGGGATCGTCATTTTAGGAAGAGGAAGAGGTGGGAGATGGAGGATTTGCGCCGCCGACCTGGAGAGGATTTCCCGGACCAACCTCATCGCCGACTTGGGGACCAACCTGATCTCTCTGACATCTGACCGTGTTGGCACCAAACATTTGGATTTGATAATCTAACCTATCAAATGTTGTTTTCAGTTCGGCATTCATCGCAGCTATAGCATCCAAGTCAGTCTTCGGTAGAGTCACATTTGTCATCAAGCTAGTTAGCAACGACATCTTAGTTCGAGCATGTTCAAACTACAAATAAGAAAATATGTAAATAATTTAAAAAAAATTCTAATAACAAACAAAAAGAACGATGCAATTATTTCCAGATATAAAGATTAGGCGTGTTGTTCCAGCAAATTTCCAAGTGTAAAGATTAGATGTAAGTAATAACAAACAAACAAAAAGAACAATGCAATAATAACAAACAAAATGAAAGATATAAATAAGAAAATTACCACTGACAAGTTAGGTGTGGTGTGCAGTCTAGTGTAAAGATGTGCAACATTAGCAATTTCTTCAGCGGTGGGAACGCCAGGAGTCAGTACAGTAATAGATTGGTTACAATATGAGCAACAAAAAATTTCAGACACCACATTTTTATGTAGCATCCATTTGACGATACACTTACATGCTAATCAATATATTCCGAATAACTTTCTCAATAATTTTTTGTGTTTCAATTTTAAGCAATGTATTCCGAATCAAGTTATGATAATTAAACACATTAAGAAAATCAACAACCTTTTCAAGCTAATTTAACAAATTAATCTTTATACAAAAATTGCCTAAATATTAGATGTTAACTTGTCTTTTAGAACTATATTTGCACAAAATTTACTTAAATCATATAAACATATAGTTAAAATAAGATTAAAATCTCCCAAATATATTATTTTTGAATATGTTATGTCTAAAATATATTTTCAGTATAAAGTAAATATAATAATGTTAGTAACTAAAAAGTAAAAAATAATTGAATGATAACTAAAACAATAAAGATAAATAGTTTACTAAAAACTCTAAATAAAATATAGTATTATCAATATGGAGTAGAAAATTAATTTTAAGAATATAGAAGATCGTAACTAAGGACTCCTTTTTCACATTCACAATATTCACTAAAATGTAACGTGACCACAAAGTATAGAATACATTCAAACTAAGATAAATGAAGAAATAAAATAAACTTAATGATTTTAACTATAACATTTCATAGTATACATAAATTTGCAATTAAATATATTAATCTATTTATGTCAAAATAATATATTAATAAGAGACTATAGTATGAATTAAAGTAATTAAATTACTTAAATAAATAATAACAATAATCAATGTTATTCAATAAAAATTACGTGTGTTCATACCATTCTTAAAACGAAACATAAAAGCAAATTCGGTTGAAAAGGTTGCTATATATGTTTTACTATATTGTAGAATTTTCAACTGATCGTAGCCAATTTCTGTAAAGAGGGAATACAATTATAACTAGGTATATTGGTTGATAATAATAAAAAAATATGCTCACTATAAATTAGAAAAAAGAGATACAACTATTACAAAGTGAGCCTTAATTAATCGGATAATTTAGTGGGCCTAATTTAAGCCATAATAGGCTTATAAGTAAGCCCAGCCGCCCAGGTGCATGATACAGATTTAAACCGGATTCACAATTTCGAACCGGTTAATTTGTGATTTTGATTTCTCTCGTCGTGAATTCATCAATGTATAATACTCCTCTGTTTCTGCGTCTCTCTCGTCTTCGTCTTCCTACTCTGACTTTGAGCAGCTCTATCTTCCCGAGATTTTCTCTTGTTTCCGCTTTCATGGATGCTTCAAATCCCAATTCTTACGGGAAATCCAGCGTTTCTGCATTCGCTCAATCCAGTAGAAGGTGAATCACACATTTTCAAATTACTCGAAATTCAAAATCCCTCTTGATTTTCCCTCGTTTTTTTCATGTGAGGTTTTTGTGCCGTGTTTTGATGGATGTAGCGGTGGTAGAGGAAGAGGTTATGAAAGAGATAACGATCGACGGAGACCTCAGGGCCGAGGCGGCGGCGGAGGCGATGGTGGTGGCAATTATAAAATCGATGCGCTTGGAAGACTATTGTAAGTGCGATCATTACTGATTCGAGATTTACTTGTAGAGATTGAGCTTAATTGTGATCTCTTTCCATGGATAATTAGGACGAAAATCTTGCGTCACATGGCTAGTGAGCTAAGATTGAACATGCGAGGTGATGGTTTTGTTAATGTTGAAGATTTACTTAAATTGAATTTGAAAAGCTCCGCAAATATTCAATTGAAGTCACACACGATTGAAGATATCAGAGAGGTAAGTTTTACTGTATTCAATAGTTGTTGTTGTCAAGGAGAATTTTTGATAGACAAAGTTTGAGATGGTTTCGTTAACTTGCAGGCAGTGAGAAGGGATAATAAACAACGGTTTAGTCTTATAGAAGAGAATGGAGAGTTCTTAATTCGCGCAAACCAAGGCCACTCCATAACGGTAATTAGTATTAAGCATTTGATCAATTTCCCAGGATTCTCTCTTTTGATATATTGTGTTCAAAGCTGAGCCCTATGCCAATTATTGCTCAAAATTCGGCTTGCCATGATCATTTTTCTTGTATCTGCACTGATAAGTAGCATTATGATTCTCATGGTTTTGATCAATATACTTCGTAGCTTTAGTTTCAGCTTTCTTTTGTTGTCCGCAGACAGTTGAGACAGAGAAGTTACTTAAACCAATCTTATCACCAGAAGAAGCTCCTGGTAGAAATTACTAGCACACAAACCTCTGACTTATGTTCTGTCTTCGTCATTTGTTCATGTTCACTTGAATTTTCTGTAATGGCAGTGTGTGTACATGGAACTTATAAGAAGAATTTGGAATCCATCTTAGCATCAGGTTTAAAGCACATGAATAGACTACATGTTCACTTCTCTTGTGGCTTACCAACAGATGGTGAAGTTATAAGTGGTAAAGACTTCAATCCTATGATTGTTTTTCCTGCATCATTGCATATGCACATGAATCTGATTCCAAATGTACTTGATTTGGCTTAGGCATGAGAAAGAATGTTAATGTTTTGATCTTCCTCGACATCAAAAAAGCTCTTGAAGGTATTACTTTGACTACTTGTCTTCAAAATAATGATTTACCTTCCAAAGATTCAACATTAAATTCCCACTTTTGATCTATCCAGATGGGATTGCTTTCTACATTTCAGACAACAAAGTGATTCTAACTGAAGGCATTAATGGTGTAGTGCCTGTAAATTACTTCCAGAAGATTGAGTCATGGCCTGATCGCAAACCCATACTTTTCTGATTCATTTAGTTCAAACCTAACCTTTATGAGTTTTGACTCGATGTCTTCAATTGCACATGACACTTTTGTCCATTAAGTTTAAGCCTTTTACAATGGGAGAATTCAGCCCACATAAAATCTTTATCATTGCAAACTTGTTTCGTAAAGTGTGATTATGTATATGCTTACAGTTAGATTTAATCTTTTAAGTGTGATTATCATTAGTCCTTGATTATATTATAATGTAGTTCATGTTCTCCAGAGACCGTCAATGCAAAAATTCAAATAATGTGTGATTTAAGTATTGATTTTGATATTCACATATAAATCATGTGTTATTCAAGCATTGTTTAATTTAAAAATCTAATGTATTGATTTTATTTGATTTTAATATATATATAAATTCTATAATTCTTATAAATTCACCCTCTAATAAACCTCCTAAAATTATCAAAATGACCCAAGTTTATCACCAAAAGTCAGTAAAATAGAATTCAAAGATTTTAACAGAATCTAACATCTTAGGCTTGTTAAGAACCAAAAAAAATGACTTAAAATATTACAAGATGGCCATTAATATAGATGGGTTGGTTCAAAGCCCAACACAAATTTAAAAATATTGCTAGATTTTAAACATGACCAGATCCAGAATATTGTGTTATGTGGGTAGATATAGAACACTCATTATCATTCCACAAGCTGATGTATTGTAAAATTATAGAAGAGAATTAGAAATTTAAATTGTTTTGGTTTTTGATATGATTTTCAAATACAAGAAAATTCACACCAATATTCATTAGGAGGTGAGGATTCTCTGAGGAGGAGGTGGTAGATGGAAGCTGAAGAGGAAGTAGATGACTTCCGGTAAAAAATAAGATCTGAGGACCGACTCGTGACCAACCGGAACAATTTGGTCTAAATATAACTTCTCATATGTCTCAATAAGCATATGAAGTATTATGTTCCGCAGAACAATCCTACAAATAAAAAATATATATATTTATTAATAGTAAATATTGAGTAACTGATTCATATTGTATATAGATTGTATTGATGTCATATTCTCTGTATTGTACCCAGGATTACTGTGAACAAAAAATCAGGTGCCTAACAGGATTGCTTTGTACATTTCAGACAATAAAGTGATATTATCTTTATCATGTGCAAGTTTGGTTCGTAAACTGTAATTATGCGTATGCTTAAAGTTGGATTTAGTCTTTTAAGTTGCAAATGTAATTAATGTATCATTAGTCCTTGATTATATCATAATGTCAGAAATTTTAATATAGAAAAAGTCTTGAAAATCGCAAGAATATAAAGAGTGAGAACTCTGAAACCAAAATAGAAAAACTTGTACCGTAAAAGATATGTATTGTCGATAAGATAATTCATAATTATTAATTTAATTAAAGTGAACATTTGTCTTGGTCACGTGATCTCTTTTGTAAGCTAGTTTTCGACATTTAATTAGTATAGAAGAGAAAAGATTGACAAAAAAAAAAAAAAATAGTATAGAATAAATATAATATCATTAATTTAATTTATTAGTTAAGTAATTAATACTTTAAAAAGCTTTATACTTCGATCTTGTCTTCGACTTGGTTGGTTTTTTGTGGTCTCCAACAAAACTCGGTTTGTGTGATGCAGACAAATTCATACCATATTTTTCTTATACTGTTTCCTAGTCAATAATATTATATAAAAGTACATGGAAGAACTTTGTAAGATTTTCTAAAATGTTGACAAATATATTTGAATTGCTTTAACGTTTACTCATATAATCTTAATCTTTTAAAATAAATACATGTATATGATATGTTATTTCCATCCACATCAACTTTATAAAATGTTACAGATGTGACATATATAATATAGTATAGATATTGGATTGGAACATTATGATTTATCATAATAAACCCAATGAATCTAGTGACGAACTGTGTAAAAATGGCATTCAGTTGTCAACTATCTCCACAAAGATATCTGATAAAGTTGAGAGTTGAATTTATAATTTTTATATATTGCATTATTTATCGTATATTTTATATAATATTTGTATGACAGAGGTATAATTTGTATGCCCGCCCTTAAATACACATATTTTATTTACTTTTTAGTGAAAGAATCTGACTTTTTTTATTGATAACTAAATCTAACTATCTTTGTTATTTGCATTATATATATATATATATTGATTGTAATTGTAATCATTAGATTTTTATATTACTTCGTTTTGTCTTCCCGTGTTAGGTGAGACCGAAGAACTTTTATTTTCTTTTGTATTTGAATTTTCTAAATTTGAAATGTAATTTTTCCAGTTTTGTGGAACTTTCTGTCGTCGACATTATCTATAAATGAATAAAACAAAAAAAAAAGTCATATTTACTGTAACTATTTGTGGTTTAACTAGTTAAACGCAAGTGCAAATCGAATATTTAATAATTATGACGAGACTAATTAACTAGTAATATACATAATCATATAATTAAAGAAAATTTTGTTTGGTTGATTTGAAAACATTAATTGGCACGCGTATATGTATGACATATAGCGTTTGGACCAATTTTTTTTATGTAATAAATTAAACAACACATCGAACACACATAAGTTTAGTTTTTCAACGTCTAAATTTACTCAAAGGATACCAACATTATTTATTTTAGAGCATACCAATCACAATTAAACACGATGTATTACAAAACAAAATATATAGTTTTGCTGAGAAGACAAAACAAGGATTGATAATCAGTAAAATGCGGTGCCTAACAAGTACCAACATACCATTATAATGAATATTAATTCAAATTTTTTTAAGTTTTGTAACAATATGTGAAACATCGTACTCATACATCCAAACAAAATGAGACAGGCTGGGTTGAATAACTTGTGACAAACTAGGATCCAAATGGTAGACTTGAACTTTGAATGATCTCATATTACTGGTTTATGATAGTAAAAATAGAAAAAGATAAATTAGGCACATCAAATATTAATGTTTAACACTATGTTATAAAATACTAATTAAGTTATCATTAACACATTATCTAGATTTATTTTTCTAGGAAAATTCTCATTGACACATATCATTGATATATCTAGATCATTCTCGTTTTTATTCAACTAAATGATATAAATCGGAAGAATCTTATACCTAAACTTAGAAATTTTGGTTTTTTGTTACCAGTTTTTTTTTTGTTAATCTGAAATCTATACTGAAATTCAATTAATCAAATTCAATTAATCAATGAAAAAATTATATCGCCAACTAGTCTGATTTCAAAATTTTAATGAAATCTAAAGTATGGTTTTATTTTCATTTATTCAAACAGTTACAACTTAATTTTTAGCAGAAATCTAATTCATAACTTGTAGGTTTACCGTTTTACAAATCTAATTCAAAATCTATGTCAACTTTTACCACCCAGAGTACCAATGTTTAGTTTGTTCTTGCAGTTGTAAAAATATTATTTGCAAGTAGAAAAACTATTCTGCCAAACAAAAGATTCAACTAGATGGATTCAACTTGGTATGGTTATATATATATGCATGTATATATCTATTATTCAACACACTAGCTCGGCAGGCAGTAAGAAATTACAGAGAAAATGGAATAACTCTTAAGTAGCCATATAGCTTTTTACTTTATTCTCTTACTTTATGTCTTTCTTGTTTCTGTGAATTCACATGTTATACTTAGAGAAGAGAGCAAGGTGTTGTTTGGTCCATTTACCTTTATAGCTATGGTCAGATCAACAAATAGCAAAAACATTTAACTCAATAGAAGTTCACATGCCTCAGAAAATTTTACTTAAAATTTAATTGATAGTGTATAAAATGTTCACATGTTGCTTCTATTGACTTGCCTCCATCATCTTTCTTTGTCCCATTTGATGTACTCTTAGCCCCATGCCTCTTGGATGCCTTTTTATCTATTTTTATTATTATTTTAATATAATATATAAGCTACTCTTTGTTTTATTCTTGTAACAATTATTTGCATCATAATTAAATGGAATAAAATCAAGCAGTTTCATTTATCTTTGTACCTTATTCCACATGTGAACATATAAAGCAGGTTTATCAGGTTATTGTACATAGTTTTCATCATATTTTTAATCATATATATGTATTTGATTAAAACTTGGATTTGAACCTTATCGAAAACGGAAAAAATTGTGTTAAACAGGCAGATAATTTTTTTATTTATGTTCTGATAGAACAATAATAAAAATAAATTGATCAGAAAACATATTCTACTTTGATAGCAATAGCTTTAATGGATATGAAAAGTAAAAACAATGATATAAAAAAGTACTAATTTATAGCTGGTGCACTGAAAAAGAAACAACTTTTCTTACCATTAAAAATCCAGAGAGTGTGTTATCATTTTCAATTTTGAAAAAAAATAAAAAGAAGCTAGATTCGCATAATTATTGTCTGAAAAGTCTTTTTAAAAAGTAACCTCTAACTTATAAAGTCTAGAAAATGAAATAAACTTATGAAGTTCACAAATTTTTCAGTTGTTGTAACTCCAAAATAAGCTTTATAATTTACTCATCAGTCAAAAATAGTCCACGGAAAAGTCTCTTTCATTTTAACATCATTTATAAGATATCTATAATTTTGTGATTGACAAAAACAAATGCTTTAGAGATATTTTAAAAACCAAGACAAATCTTATACCTATGACCAATCACATCCACAAATAAAAATAATTCTACATTGATTTTGAAAAAAAAAATGACAAGATGTTTTACACATGTTTGATAATGATAGAGCTTAGTTATCTTGTTATTATATATCAACTCATGCTAATCAAGTGTCTGAATAATCACAAGATTAGTGGATTATGATTTGAGTTTTAGCATTGCTAATACAATTAGAGTCGTCCATTTTTAATGGCAAAAAAGATATCTAATTTTTCACAACTATGTATGTCGGTATGAGATTATAGTGTTAATAGATTAAAAATTACAATAATGCAAATTTAATCTTAAATAATTGTTCTTAATTGAAGTTGACTGATAAATAAAACACATGATTTTTCATAGAATTTAATCCATAAAATTCAACATTATAGCCAAATCTCCCCTCCTAACATTTTAAATAATATTATATAGAATAAACCTAAGCTTTTAGAATTGAACTCGAATATAAAGATCAGTGGAAATTCCGTAAACATAAAACATATGATAAACATTAAGAACTACGGGCACTTGAAAGCCAACTATTTTAGAAAATATAATTTTTATAAGATATCTATAATTTTGTGGTATAAGTTTTATTCACTATAAACTATTTAAAAGTCTAAAACTTATAAATATAACAAACAGAATTTCTAGCTCAAAACCATAAGAGAGTCATTTTCTTGCTTATCATTCTCTCTCTCTCTCTTCTCTTCAACCAAACATGGCTTCTCAACTTTCACTCTCCCTAATCCTCTTCTTCTTCTTCCTTTCTTCTTCACTCTCTTCTTCCTCAGAACTCGACATTCTTCTCGATATCAAATCCTCTCTTGACCCTGAAAAGCGTTTCCTCACTTCATGGACTCCAAACACCGACCCTTGTTCCTCTTCCTCCTTCGATGGTGTTGCTTGCGATGGAAATGGCCGTGTTGCTAACATTTCTCTTCAAGGAATGGGTTTAACCGGAACTATACCGTCTTCTATTGGTCTTCTTACAAGCTTAACCGGTTTATATCTTCACTTCAATTCCTTAACCGGTCAGATTCCTAAAGATATCTCAAAGTTGTCTCTTCTCACTGATTTATACTTAAATGTCAACAATCTCTCTGGGCAAATCCCTCCTCAAATTGGAAACTTAGACAATCTTCAAGGTTGGTGTTTTTTTATGCATGTGTTTTTGATTAATCTTACTTACTCATAATTCATTTATTGCAGCAAAAAGTTCTTAAGTGGGTCAACTTTGGTTTAATTAAATTAGCTAAAAAACAGTTTTGCTAGTCTTAAATTAGTATACTTTATAAAATTTATTTTCTTCTTTTTTTCCTTCAAGAATTGCAATTATCCAATCAAATTATTATATTTTTGATTCTTCTATAGGATGATTCTGTTGCTTTTTTGTGGAGATTTTGATTTTCGGTTTTTAAGTTTTTTTTTAGGTGTTTTTTTTTTTTGTGTTTAAATCTTTTGACTACTCTTGTTAAGTTTAGTTGTCGAAGATTTATTCGTTTTCCATTGGGTTATGGAGTAGTTTTTAGTATTCAATTCTAGTTTTACTAATCAAAATTTAGATGAAAAAAAAAACTAAGGAAACTTTAAAGTAATAACTTAACAAAAGATTTACTTTTTTGCAGTTCTTCAGTTATGTTACAACAAGTTAAGTGGAAGTATACCAACACAGTTAGGTTCGTTAAAGAAGGTAACTGTATTGGCTTTACAATATAACCAACTTTCCGGTGCAATTCCGGCGAGTTTAGGTGATATTGATACGTTAACAAGGCTTGATTTAAGCTTTAACGATCTCTTTGGTCCTGTTCCGGTGAAACTTGCCGGTGCTCCATTGCTTGAAGTTCTTGACATTCGTAATAACTCTTTCTCCGGTTTCGTTCCATCTGGTAATAATTTTTGCTTTCTTCAAATCGTTGATTAGAGTTGAACCAATCCGGTTTAGAGAAAACCGGTTTTGACATCCAAATTGATGATGTTTTGCTGACGTATTTCTGTTTTGATTTTGGATTTGAAGCATTGAAGAGGCTGAAAAATGGATTCCAGTATTCTAACAATCATGGTTTATGTGGAGATGGGTTCTCAGATTTGAAATCTTGTACCGGTTCTATCGGTCCAAACTTAGACCGGCCTGACCCAACAAACCCAAAGAATTTTGCAACCAATGACGTTAAACCAGAATCTGCTGATTTACAACGTAACAATTGCAGTAACAACAATGGTGGGTGTTCATCAAAAGCCTCAAAGTCTTCACCTATTGGAATCGTCATTGGTCTAACCGGATCAATCCTCGCACTTGCAATCGTTGGTGGTTCAATGTTCACTTTGTATAGAAGAAAGAAACAGAAGATAGGAAGCAGTCTTGATGCTATGGACGGTAGGATTAGCACTGAGTACAACTTCAAAGAAGCTTCTAGGAGGAAAAGCTCTTCTCCATTGATCAGCTTAGAGTACGCAAGTGGTTGGGATCCATTAGGTAGAGGACAGAACAGTAATAACAATAGTGCTTTATCTCAAGAAGTCTTTGAGAGCTTTATGTTTAACCTTGAGGAGATTGAGAGAGCAACTCAGAGCTTCTCTGAGGTTAATTTGTTGGGGAAGAGTAATGTCTCTTCGGTTTATAAAGGTATCCTTAGAGATGGTTCTGTTGCTACTATAAAATGTATAGCGAAATCAAGCTGTAAATCAGATGAATCTGAGTTTCTTAAAGGCTTGAAGATGTTGACATTGTTGAAGCATGAGAATTTAGTGAGGCTGAGAGGATTTTGTTGCTCCAAAGGACGTGGAGAATGTTTCCTTATTTACGAGTATGTCCCCAATGGTAATCTGTTGCAGTATCTTGATGTGAATGATGAGACTGGAGAAGTTCTCGAATGGTCAACCCGAGTATCAATCATAAATGGAATAGCCAGAGGTTTGATTCTGCATTATTTTGTTTTCATAAACTAAGCTCAGTTTTTGAATGTGGAGTCTGATGTATTTGTTTCTCTTCTTTCCAGGGATTGTATATTTACATGGAGAAAATGGCAACAAGCCTGCAATAGTTCACCAGAATCTATCTGCAGAGAAGATTCTCATTGATCATTGGTACAATCCTTCTCTAGCGGATTCCGGTCTTCAGAAGCTTTTCACTGATGATATCGTTTTCTCCAAGCTGAAAGCAAGTGCTGCAATGGGATACTTAGCTCCTGAGTACATAACTACAGGGAGGTTCACTGATAAAAGTGATGTCTATGCCTTTGGTAAGATTCTGTTGCAGATACTCAGTGGTAAAAGCAAAATCAGCCGTTTGATGATCTTACAAGCTGTAGAGTCAGGAAGACTGAATGAAGATTTCATGGATCCAAATCTCGGAAAGAAATTCCTGGAAACAGAAGCAGCTCATCTCGCCAGACTTGGTCTTCTCTGCACTAATGAATCCTCAAACCAGAGACCATTCATGGAAGATGTTATGCAAGAACTGAATAAACTGGCAGCAAATTATTAGTTTCCTGTGTAACATGATTCTTGCTTTTGATTGTCCAATCATCATTCCCCTGATGTTAACTCGGTTTAGGTTCAGTATAGGGGATCCAAACAAGTCTGGTCCCTGATGTAACAATCTTATCTCCTTGTAAACTGTAGCTGATGTACTTAGGATGTAAAAACAAGTTCTTTTCAGACATTTTAAGTCATCTTGTGGGAAGTTTTTGTTTCAGACATATCTCAGCTGCACAAAACCAACCAACATGTGAAGGTGTTTTGACATTGTCTTCATGTGGCAATCCAAGTAATTGCAGAATAGATTTAAGCCCTTGAAGATATATGGCTGTACGATATTTACAACGTATTAGAAACTTCAATGCCATCTACAAAGAACTCATGGACTCTTCCATCGAGCTCAATCCAACTACATCCAGGAATCTTCTGTATCTTTCTTTCCTTCATCATCGTCCTAACTCTACGAACATCCTTCCACATTCCAAAACTTGCATACATGTTAGAGAGAAGCACATATGAGCTAGGGTTGTAGCCAGCTTGTAAAATAAGGTGTTTTGCTACAAGCTCTCCCATTTCAAACTCCTTGTGGTGACTACAAGCGGTGAGAAACGTTCTCCATATGACATCATTTGGCTCAATCGGCATTTCCTCAATTAAGTTTTTGGCTAGCTCTATACTTCCGGATCTTAATAATATGTCGGCCATACACCCATAGTGTTGCAATTTTGGTTCTATCTTGTGTTTTCGTCTCATGAGCTCAAAGCAGAGAAGGCCTTCCTTCACTAACCCAGAGTGGCTGCAAGCATTTAAAACTCCAATAAAGGTAATATCGTCTGGTTTTATGGACTGTCTCTCAATCTGCAAGAGCATATCGAATGCAGGCCCTCCAAGACCATGAATAGCTAAACCACCAATTATAGCATTCCAGTGATCAATGCTTTTGTTTTCTAATCCCTTGAAAACCAACATGGCGTGTTGTATGCTTCCGCATTTCGAATACACATCAATGAGAGCTACGCCAAGTTTCCCACCTAAAAAGAACTGTTTCTTTACTATGTACAAATGCATATCCATGGCTTTGGATAATCGGCCAAGTTGAGCAATTGCAGAAAGAACTATTACCAAAGTCGTTTCATCTGGTGACAAGTGACTCCCCTTTTCCATCTCGATAAATAATTCAAGAGCTTCCATGTGATACTTGTTTTGAACATAACCAGCCATCATGGAGTTATATGACACAACATCTCTATAAGGTATTTGGTCGAACAGAGTCTTAGCCTGATGAACAAAACCTAACTTTACATACCCATCAATCATAGTAGCCCAAGTTATTACATCTCTTCTCGGCATCACATCGAATAAATCTTTAGCATCCTCGATTCTTCCATGTTTTACATATCCATTAATCATTGAATTCCACGAAATCAAATCTTTCTCCGGCATTTCAGTAAACAACTTTGACGCTATGTCAACTCCATCTGATGTTTGAGCATACCCACTTATCATACAATTCCACGATATCAGATTTTTCCTCTCCTTTGGCATCAAATCGAACAATTCACGAGCAGATTCAATCAATCCACATTTCACATACCCATCAATCATGGAATTATAAGAAACAGAGTCTCTCTGCGGCATTCTATCAAATATCTGGCGAGCAAACCCTAAACAACCACATTTCAGATACAACCCAATCAGACCATTCTGGAGAAACAAATCCGACCAAAGTCCAGTCTTTCTCAAAAACCCATGAATCTGCATTCCTCCCTTCACAAAACCCAATCTCGAACAAGCTTTAAGAACAAGTGACAACGAGAATTTATCTACGGAAACACCATTCTCGAGCATTAAACAGAACAAGAGCAGAGCACGTCTCGGATCTGTCCCATGAGAATGAGACTTCATCACAGCATTCCACAAAAATGGATCCTCCGTCTCCCCGTATGGAAAAGAATACACATAATGCTCTTCGAAGACACAACGCGCGAATTCAGCAAGACACTGGCGTCGAGAAGAGGCAAAAGCAAGAACAATTCTCGTAGTGAGATTAGTGTTTTTGATGAATCCCGTTGTAATCAACCGTGCGTGGATTTTATTCACATCATCCGAAGTTTTGCAACTTCCGAGGAGTTGAATGGTGGGTGAAATCGAACTCCATGGATGATGAGAATTTGCGAAGACAAGCATCACAGTGACGTTCGTCAGTTGGAGATAAACCGGATTGGGTTTATGATCTTTTTAACGGCTATGTGTTAGCCTGTGATGAGAATGACTAAACTGCGTCGTTTAATGTCGCTTACAAGTGGGCCTTAAAATAAAGCCCAATAATAATTCTTAATAGCTTAAGCCCTATACTGCCGAAAATTTTAGCAATCATCACAAACATCTCCATAAATCTGCTGAACTCGGTTTTCTTTTTCTAATTAGACTAAATAAAAAAATTAATCCATAATTTGAAATTTGAAAATTTGGTTATACAAAATTACATAATTCCTTAAAATCAAAATTTAGTAGAAAAAATGATGATAGATATAAACATTTAATCATTCGATGAAAACAATTTTTTGATACCAATAAGCAGATATTATTAAGGGTGAATTTGGTTTATATAGACAAATAGTTGAATAATTAATAAAGTGACAATAGCAAATGGATAATTTGGAATCTAACTTTTATTTTCTATTTTACCATTCTAAATTAATAAACTAATGTTTTGTTGTACGTATAATATTATAGTTATCAGTATAATGTTTTGGTTGTACATATAACAAGTTCGATATATATAAAGAATGGGGGAATGAAGATGAATTAGAGGGGGTTGCAATGCTAACTATTTAGATAAACGTATAACATAAATATTAACGTGCTAACAATTTAGTTAACAACGAAATATAAAGGCACAATTGCTATTGTTAGTAAACAGTAATGCACTATTTATATTATAGTCATTCAACTAATTTTTTCAAATATCTCAAATCATTTAGTGCTATTTCCCTAACTGATACTAAGAGAGGACAAAAATAAACTTGAGTCAGACTAATGCTAAGATGTAGGCATATTCTTCTACGAAAACTAGATTTAAACTGTACTAATTTGATTAAATTATGTCCACCAACACATCTGTACAAACGTATAAAATACATAGAAATATAAAATTGGAAGTGATAATAAGCTTTTTCTTTTGGAACCGATTTTAAAAGTGATGATAAGATATTGATACGCAAGTAGATGTTGATAAGCATTGACTTCGTGCATAAATCACATCACGATGGAGTGGTACGATATATCGTACATTTTTATCTCCTTATCAAATTGTGTTTGTTTTATAGAATATATAATATGGTTTATGGTATAGTTGTTATGTTACTATAATGCGCCTTTTATATAAAACAAAAGCGCTAATCTGTCGTTTACTCAATCGTTAATCCAATTAAAATCAAGTCAACTTAAAAAGTTGATTAGCTTAATATAGTACTTTGCTAAATAGTTGGTTTATTCCTACTATTCTAATTTGAGGAGCCATGGTACAGACACTTCACGTTGAAATTAAAAGTTTGTACTTTTCGATCATATTTTTTGGACCAAAGACGAAGACAAGTTTTCTACTATACAAAAACATTAATACATATATGGGTCGAACTACTAATACATTCAATATTTGTTATATTTATGTGTAATGTAAAATTATAATATAGTATAGTTTTGTCGCATATTGTTTAGTTTATGTGGTACGTTCAGAAAATACCAAATTAGGCGGCGATAAATTATGTATATGTAAATGCTTAATACATTTGTTGGTTGGTACAATGAAAGCGAGCGGCAAAAGAAAAATTGTATATGAATCGTCATTTAAGTTGAAATAACAAAGTCCAAAATCAAAGATTGAAAATTAACTGGAGACAAGAAAAAAAATCAAAGATTCATGTAAACTATCCAAGTTGTCTCATTGGTTGCATTGACTTAAATTATGATTATCCTTTTGACTGTATTTATCATTACCGCTAAACATAAAAGTTTCCTTTTTATGATTATTTTTTTGGCGATTATTATTGAGCTTTTATACAACATAAGTTAGTAAAACAATACATATTCACTTATTCATTTTTATCGTTAGGTACATATATGAAAATTTCTTTTTTATATATATATTATACTTGAGTTCAGTAACACTAACCTATAACTAACGGCTTCAATTGATCCCAAAAAAGTTTCACAATTTTATTGTTAAAAATGAAAATCATATAATTAAAAATTGATAAATTGACCCTATTCTTAAAAATAGGATTTTTTGTTCTTTGTTATATATTATTAACCAAATTTTATCCTACATCAATCTTTCCGATTATATATGTAAACTTTAACTTTTTGTAATAGTAAAATTATATCAATAAAATAATTCATGTAAACTATTTAAAGTTGTTCACTCACGCAAATCAACGACATATATTCTCGATTTCAAGAAAATAAAATAATTATAGATTGATGAAATTACCCGTTACAGACTTATATATATAAAGGAGAGTGATGAGAAATCAAGAGTAATAAATGATAGCAATAAGACCAATTTGACACGTTGTTATTACAAGCAAATGTCAACGATTTCGTGTGTCCATTGATATATATAACCCTAAAACCTAACAACTTCTTCCTCAATCTTAAAACTCCATTTTACTTTTAACTATGAAGCTTGTCTGGTCGCCAGAAACCGCTTCTGACGCTTACATCGATACCGTTAGATCGGTAAGCTTTATAATTATCTTTATTCTATGTGATTATAGGAATATTTGTTAAATTTGCATGTATATATGTTTATAGTGTAAGAGCTACAAAGAATCAGGAGTTGCAGAGTTTTTATCAGCTACAGCGGCTGGATGGAACGCTAAACTAATCCTTGAAACGTGGTCACGCGGCGATCCAATCGCGACTAGCGTTGGACTCGCGGTTGCTGCGACTCACACATGTGGAAGACACGTGTGTTTAGTTCCTGATGAGCAGTCTAAACTTGAATACATGACGGCTATGAGAGGAGTTGTTACGACGGAGGTTGTGGTGGTCGGAGAATCAGTAGAGAACACGGTGGAAGAGTTTTCCGGTGTAGATTTTATAGTGGTGGACTCAAAACGAAGAGAGTTTGTTAAAACGCTGAGGTTTGCGAAATTGAGTAACAAGGGTGCCGTTTTAGTGTGTAAAAACGCCACGCAGAGAGTAATCACTGGGTTTAAATGGCATGATGTGTTGAAAAGAGGGACACGTGTAGTGAGGTCTGTGTTTTTACCGGTTGGGTGTGGGTTAGATATTGTACACGTGGGAGCTACTGGTGGCCATCACCGTTGTGACTCGAGGAAGTTTCCTAGCCGTTGGATTAGACACGTGGATCATCTATCTGGAGAGGAGCATTTATTCAGACGTTGATTTTAAGTTTCTTTCTCAATCACTTCATTTTGCAGAGTCTAAAACTAAAACCATGTATATAAATGTTACAAAAGTTGAATAATTCTCACCTATCAAAAGTATAGATCATACTTGAATGTAAGATTATTGGCATTACAACTTCAAACATCATCGAGGACTACAGATATAGAATAGCTACATGTTTTTCCTGGTGATTTATTCAATGTTGATACGAACAACCTTCTTAGCTCCAGGTGCAGATTTGCTCGTACTGGTTTGACTTTTGTCTATCTGGTGACGAGAATGGTTCATAGATGGAAGAAGCAACCCTCCAAAACTATGATCAAAGCCTGAAACGTTGTATGAAGAACAAAACAATCTGAAACTCTGTGCTGAATTTTGAGATCAAAGATTAGTTTTGAGATGAAGAGTTTGCTAACCAGTGAAATCATGTTTGGCAAGAGATGAATTGCCTTTCCATGCTTCTTCAAAACCACTTAATTCGTCTGAAACAAAGAAACAATCAGTTAGAATCTTCCCATTTTCCTTCAAAGAGCTTAACTTACTGTTACTGATTAGATTATGTAGACCCTGCAAACCTTCATCGAGGTTGTGGAGAGTCTGTGTCGACTCTACGCCACCGCTGGAGTTAAGCTTCCTAGTAACTGAGTGACCCTGAATACACCAAACCAATAGACTCAGGCTCATCTAAAAGATAACCTTTGTGGAACCAATAAACAATGAAGCAAGAACATCAACATCAACAGTCTAATTACCTTATCATTGATTCCTCTAGAGGTCCTATGAGTAGCTTCACCAGTAGTCATATCAGCTTCTTTGCTTTCCTCAACCACTGTCTATAAACATAATGTGGTTACAATGAGAAAACTCTTGGTAATACAAAGGACTGAAAAGAAAGAAAAACTTACTCCATCACTGCCTTTTCTTCTGGTTCTACTTGATGTATAGTAAGCACCATCTATACCTCCATATGTAACCTTAGAGACATGGTGTCTAAACGTGTTAACTCGAGACTGCGTACCCCCTCTTCGGTTGAAATCACTCCTCTGATTCACATTTCGAATCTTCCTCTCAGCTACAAAAACCAAACAAATTCCACATGCGCTTCATTCATCATTGATTAGATACACAATCCATAAACAAAGATATTGAAATCAATGGTGGTAATTACCATCAGAATCATCATCAGGGTGCTCAACAAATGGCTGATTCTCTGAACTAGCATGTTTTTCGTCACTCTCAATATCATTCCTATTTTCTACTTCTTCATCAGATGGTAATTCTTCAATTGTTATCCCTCTTCCACCATTATTCCTCTGTGCATTACTAAAGGAAGCACCTGAACTAAAGATGTTGGGTTCCAACAAATCTTCAAATGGTCGAGAGAAGAAAGGATCATCAAAAGGATCTCTTCCTCCAAACAAGCCACCTCTAAATCCACCAAAACCACCAAAATTTCCAAATCTCCCATCAATTGGATCACTCATTCTTCCTTATACACGATGTGAGAGCTTTTCTCTGATCCCATCCATCAAATTTTGCAGTTCATTAAGCAAATCTCTATGAACAACCTAAACCACACCTATCTTTCTAAAAGATAAATCAAAGAATTCGAACAAAACCGAGAAAAGAGAGTACCTTCAAGAGAATATGAGAGACTCCGAGAAGCGCCCAGAAATTTCAGAAACAGAGTTTTCATAATTCAAAAGAGAAAATAAACATTGTCACTCTATTTTATATATAACTGAAAACTAACGTTTGAGATTGAGACACGTGTAATTACACCGTAGCCTAGAAACTTCTTCATCATTCTTCATCCTTGTGAATTTTATTTTACAGTGTTTTACCACAAAAATCCAATGGCAAGCATTGAAACCAGGGTTTAACAAAAGGAATAAACTTTATAAAGAAAATCAATTTACAAAGTATACATCTTGTCCGGACGATCTGGCCTTAAGTCTCGGCGTTTTCTTCTATCCGGGATAAGAAACGACACCGTGTAAGTGCAAAGCCACTTTCTAAGTTAAGAGTAGATTTTATCTTCTAAAGTCATTTCCTGTTCTTTCTTCTTCTGTCTCTGTTATCTCTTTAAGGTATTGTTACAAGGAAAGAAACCATCTACATTCTTCAAAAATCTTGGGAATCAAAGTCAGGTTTTGAAGGGTAATCAAGTCCTTGAAGTTCAGGCATTCGTCTTAAATCTTCTTCTGAGTATGCTGGTATTAACCAGTATCTTTTATCCATACCAAATACCTAAACATAAACCCCAAAACAAGAGACTAAACTATGAGATGGAGAAAGAAAGAACTTGTCAAATACAAAACTTTGTACCATATCACAAGCTACACTTACTTGTTCAAAGTTTTTCTTTCGACCAAGGTCATATGGCCATTTTGGACTTGTTTTCTTCTCATATGCCTGTTCACATTGTCAATACACCAAAGAAATCTTAACCATTGGATGCATTAAACTGTTACATGCTAGTGATGAAAACTAAAAGAACAAATACCTCTATAGTTGTGGTATTAGCAGCAACTAGTGAAATGTGCATAATTAAGAAACCCATAACGCTTAAAGCAAATGCCAGGTTTAAAACTGCGGTAATGATGATGAAACTCATGAGATGGATTGATAAACTAAAGAAATCAATTACACATAGTAAGATAGGAAATTGGAAACGTACCAAACGCAAGGAAAGTAGTAGCAAGGGTGCCTGGAGAACCAGGTATTTCTTCATCGCTAAAGAACGCAATGAAGTGCGGCATGAGAAGTAAAGTTACAAGAGTTGTTTCCAAAAAGGTGTAAAGCTGCATTTGAAACATTTTTTAACACACGACTTAAGTTCTGACATAAAGAGGAAGAATTTCTATTTGGTAAGAAACTAACAAGGGAAAGTCTGAAAGCACAATTCAACTTTACGATCTAAAAGCTAACTAAAAAGTGTGAAGCAAATCCAAATAATGGAGAACAGAGATCACATCAGAAAAAGGAAATTAACTAACTGGATTGAAGTAGACTTACCAAGAAAAGAAGGAAATATTTATAATTAAGAGCTCCAACACAGTTAACAACCCAAACACAATGATGATCCATTTTCAACACACATCGACCACCTGAGTTTTATGTAAAACACAATCAGTTTCCTCACTCTCATTCAACAAATGCTATAAAGAGAATGTGTGTATGTAACTGAGAGATCTTACAAACAGAGCAATGATGACAACGAGGAGGTTTCGGTTGATTGCATTTTTTACAAAACCGAGTTCTTTGATTCAAAGAATCTGACTGTAACCCACCAAACTCCAAACTATTGAATGGATCAGACTCTCCTCGTTGTTCCTCGTCTAAAGCTAACCTCCAATTAGAAGGCACAACACCAGGATCAGTAAACACAACAGAGAAGTAGCTCCACAAAAGCATTGCCAACTGCATCAATAATATCACTTTCTCAACAATCAAACACAAAAAGTGAAATCTCAACAAAGAAACCGAAATCATGATGAAGAATTCTTCAAAGTATGGATAAACAATCAAGTGGATGAAGTGTTTACCAAAAAGTGAAAAAGGATTATAATAGAAAGAGCTGCAATAGAATCAAGCCCTCCATTTGATAATGCTGGTCCGTAATTGGACCAAATAACAGCGTAATAGCTCACACCAACAACTCCCAAGACCAGAAGGATCATGATTGATCCGAGTCCTCGTAATGCAGTACAGAATTTAAAGACGTTCCATGCCATTGTAGTACCAGATCTATGCATAGTCGATCACAATCGCTTGAAAAATCTAATCTTTCCAGTTCCTCAATTAATATCTTCCTAATGGAGAAAGAAGAGATAAAAGACGAGAAACTCTTCTTAAGGAATTGAATTCAACGAGGAATCTAATAATCAAAAGATGAAAAGATTCAAAAGGGTTTAAAGGTCAAATGTTAATGCGAAATCTCAGATTCAGAATCAGAACAAATCAACGAGGACAACAAAGCTACGAACCTAACGAACGATTTGAGGTAACTAGAAAGTGAAAGATCAAGCGAAGCTAAAATAAATAAAATTAAGAAAGAAAGGCAAACAACAAGNCTAAAATAAATAAAATTAAGAAAGAAAGGCAAACAACAAGGCCCGTCTAGCTCAGTTGGTAGAGCGCAAGGCTCTTAACCTTGTGGTCGTGGGTTCGAGCCCCACGGTGGGCGATGTTCGTTTTATATTTTTAATTGTTAATACAAGAAAATTTATATGAATTAAACTTTTTTTTTCTTTCTTTCGTCAACAACAAGTAAGAACAAGTTACAAAACAGAAAATGATATTTTCAATTGATATACAAATTATAACCCCAAAAATCCCAATTTAAAGAAATCCCCTTGCTTCACAGCTCCTTATAGCTCCAGTGAATATATCTTCAGCTCCATACTTAAACTCAAATCCTGCACTTCTCAGCTTCTTCGATGACAAAGTCATTCTCTTCTCTACTTTATAATTCTTCAAACTATAGTAATAAATCAAAGTTCTTAGAGAAACTAATAGAATAAAGACGCGGGAAATTATGCATGTAAATAAATGAAATACTTACTCAATTGAAGGTAATTGAAACTGAGGAAATTTTATAGACAAGAACTCAAAGACTTCATCGATCTTCATCTCCACCGACGAACATATATATCTTCCTTTCGCTATTGGCTTTTCTAATAGATATATCATTGCTCTTGCAACGTCATCAATATGCACCATATTATATGTATCAAATAGATATTTCTCCTTGTAATTTCCTTCATACACAAAAAAAAAAAGTTAGTTTCTTTTTTTATCAAGTTCAGCAAAACCTATATATAATTAAATTCTAAATTTTTTTATATATACCAAAACTATGCGTTTGATTGGTTATTACTCTTCTTGTTCTAGATAGAAATAATATTTCTTCCGTTTCGTAAAGTTTAAATTTTTTAGAGTTTTTTCCTTGTTTCTAAAAGATTGATTTCTGTATCATATTAATTATATTTAGGTTTACAATTCTCATTAATACCCAAAAATAAAAAACTTAGGGAGAATTGACCAATGGAAGTCTAGAACATCTTAATTAAAAGTAATGTTTTTTATTCATTTTAGACATTCTATAAATTATATAAAAAAAGATAAAATGATTAAGGATTAATGGTTCTCTTAATCTATGTCCATTATTAAGAAAATCAAATTTTCTGTAACCGAGGAAGTATTATTTAGTGCACTAAAATTAATCCAATAATACAATAGATTTATTTTGATTCTTGTTATGTTCACAAAAAAAAAAAAAAAGATTCTTGTTATTCTAGAAACCCGATTTTAATTTACGAAAAGTTTTTTAACCTGTCGAGAAACAAAAAACCTAAAACCCAAATTTATGAATTTTAAAAAACTAAATTCAACGGTAAGAAAATTTACAACTAAAATAACTATAACAAAAAATAATCTATAACCAAAATACATACTGTCTAAATTCTACTGCAAAAAAAACTCAGAACTACAATATTAATCAATCAAGTTTTATATGTTTTTCTTTCGTGGAACTCCGAAAGATAAAGTTGTTTAAAATAATTTTGTTTTTGAATTTATTAGTTTTAGTGAGTTTTAAATGATTTGTAAATAAATAAAATTATTTAAATATAAGAGTTAGGTACCAAAGAGCATGGCGAGAGAGATGAAGACGGAGGAAGGCAACGACGGAGATATAAAAGGTCCGACGACAAGTGGAATAACAAGCGTCACAACTTCCAATCCATTCTTACTCCCAAACTCAAGCGCCGCCGTCTCCGCCGCCATTTTCGACACAACATAAGAGCTACTCACTCTCTTCTCCTTCTGATTCTTAAACACTTCCACATCACTCCAAACACTCTCATCAACTTCTCCTCCACCACCACCACCACCGTTTCCTCCGCCGTAAAAAACCGTTACAGCACTTGAAGTGTAAAAAACACGTTTCACAGTTTTAGCATCCAAACACGACTTAAGTATTCCCATTAGACCTTGTACGGTGCGTTTCGTAACGGTCTCTTCACTTTCATTACTATTTGGGTCCATTGGATGTGCCACGTGGAATACAGCTTTGCATCCTTCAATCGCCGGTTTAAAACTTTCCGGTTCGTTTAAATCGGCGGTGAATATTTTAAGTCTTTCCGATGCAAATGGAAGTTCGGTTAAGTAACTAATATCTTTCTTATTCCCTTCTGTAATAAATAAACAAAATTATGAAAATATTAACTTCATTTATATCGATCATATGGTTATTAATCATATAGTTGACTTTCATTATAGAAGATGCATGGAACATAAAATAGCTATTGAGCTTCAAGATCCTACAATCTGACAGATAATTCCAGCCAAGTACAATAAATTTTCACATCCATAAAATATATTTTTAATTAAATGTCCATCCAAATATCAACTTTAAATGTTTTGTCTATTTTATATTATATCTAAACCATAATTCTAAATGGACCAATCAACAATATATTCTCAATTGTAATTCCAAAATAAATAATGATAATGCAAAGTGTATAAAAGATATTCATATAGATGGAATTTATTGTCGGATTTGTCCAGATTACTCTATATCGAAAAAAATATAAATTTCTAAACGGACCAATCAATTGTGATTGGTAAATAAATGATGATACCTACTGCAAACTGTACAAAGAAAAATATAAAGTTATTGTCGAGTTTGTCTGGATTATCCTGTAATCGAAAAAATGTTGATTACCGTTATGAGACTAACCTGAGTTGGTTCGAACAGTGGCTCGAACCGAGTAACCACGTTGAAGGAGACGCTTGATGAGCCAAGAAGCAACAAAACCAGTACCACCCGTAACACAAACCAAACCAGTTCCATCAAACGGCACCGTTTCATCAGCTAAGTTTCTTCCTTCTTCTTCCTCTCTACCCATATTTTCTCTTTCTGATATTTCGTTATCTCTCTCTTCTGGTTTGTGGGAACCTCTCTAAAGGGTTCTTAAATAACGGAACCTACGTCATTTACTCCTTCACACCTATCCGCGTGACATGTTCCCCGTTTTGCCCTCTTCTCTCTTTATTACAATTTCTTGTTTTTTTCTTATATTTATTACAGATCATTTATATAAATAATTCACATTCTATGTCCGTTTATTACAAACATTGTTATTGGATTCCGTTATTTTTCATTCTTTCATCCTCTTTGTATAAATTTGTTCATTTTATTTAACTATATAGTTTTTGGCTTCTAGTGGTGTGCAAGAATGTATTAATTATTAATATAATGCATGTTCTTAAGCATAGTTTAAGGGATATTATTATGGATTATGATTGTATTTTATATAGTTTTTTTAAAGTATGAAAAAATGTAACGCGTGAATGAGATGGAAATGGAATAGAAAGTGTAGGCGTGGCACATGATCCTGCAACTATCTTATTTGTGTTGTCTCCACAAAGCTACCGTTTTTTTCGGGACTTTGCTTTCTTCATGTTTCGAACTCTCTTCCTTTTTTGGCTTTCTTTCATGTGATTTAATTTTAAATAAGGAAGGTATACATCGATGTATTAATAAGCCGGTGAAAAAGGGATGTCAAAAGATCCAAACACGAAATGACTAAGAAAAAGACTCAATTATCAAAGTCTTGACAAAATAAACTGAGTGACGAAACCTCTTATACCGAAGAAGTTTACCTCATAGGTGAAGAAATATACTTTTGAACCAGAGAAAGAGTCCTACAATTCACATCGGAAGTAATGAAGTCGATAACAATCGACAGGCACCTAGCATAAACAAATAAAAAACCAGTCCACGATCTACCAAGTTAAAAGTCTTCTTATAATTTATGTTTTTGTAGTGCAGATAGGTCGAATCCATTATACCAAAATCATTATTAATTGAATCATTATAATCATCAGACTGAAAAGAATTTAGCAAACTATAATATTATTATTAATATCGATCAATCAAGAAAATTCTGATAACGATAGATGTTATTGTTTTAAGTGTATGATCTTATAGACGTATTTACCATTAAAATGATATAATTGCTGTAGTTATGTTAATCATTCGTTTTAAATTCATTCCATATATGTATATGTAGTGTATTAATTTTGGATGACTCAATTAGTTAAGACCTCAACTTCCAACAACCACAAAAAAGTAACAAATGGAAGACAAAAATCTAATCAATTATGTGATTTGATAGTTTTCGTTTTTTCCCAATGTATAGCAAAACAAAGAAACAGAGGAGAGGACTTGGTTTTTGTTTTAATCCGTAAAAACTTATCCGAAACAGTATTTCAATGTTCTTTCAAGGATCTGGATTATATTATGAATTTTCGAAAAAATAAATATTTAACCTATTAATTTTTAATTTTATTTTATATATAATTGATATTATGAGTTTACTAACTTTGATCTCAGTATGAGGAAGATGTTCCAGTTTGGGATCCGAAATTCCAATTAAAAAAAAAGTAATAAATATCATTTTCTTTCAATATATATATATATATATATATATTTAATGGGCATTGATTAGTTGAAGGTTCAATATTTCAATATTATCTTATTAAATGAATTTCTTATTTATATAACAAAAAAAAGTCTCATTGACAATACATTAGTAATAGTAGCGGTATTTAGCCGTTTAGGGGGATCGAATGATCCCTACGATCCTAAGTCTAAGATCGTAGATGGCTGTACTAAAAAGTTACAACTATATTGATTTATTCATTCTAAATCGATTACAGCTATATATATAAACATTATTTAATCGTGTATCCGCGTGACGCATGACATTTGATATATTCTCTATAATATTATATTGGCTTTCGTTTATAATTCGCATCACGCTTCTAGTTCTATGTATGGTCCATATTTTGTTGAAAAAACACTCCATGCATGAGCTTACGTAATTAGCTACGAATCTCTTAAGATGGGCCTTTTGAGGTGGGCTCAGCCCATCTTGCAGACATTTGACATCTGTAAAAGACCAAGCTTTTTTGCTGTATTGTTAAACCTCTAAGGTTTTTGGTGTATCATTTTACTCCAAATTATGAACTGCACTCTCATTGCTAGGAACTTAACTTTCCATTCGCACTTCAAAAATTATTATTGTTCATTTCTTTGCATTCACACTTCAAACATGTATATTTGTCTATATTTTATTTATACGGGATAACCTTGTATTTATTAGCAATATAGTATAATCATAAACTGACTATATTCTATGTAATTCTACCCATTTTTTAATATGTTTTCTTTTAATAATTTAATTCAAACTTTTTTTTTTCTTTAAATTAACCGTATTTTATAATTTCAGTAACCAAATTCGATTTATGAAACTATATTTATCATTAATTTGTCAAATTTCTGCAAATCAAACCCTAATTTTATCATAAATCGTAGTATCTTTTTCTTTTATTCAGGTGAAATTTTAGACATCAAATTGTAATTACTATACAGAAAAAATTGGGATTAGTAAAATTAGAGTTTAATTGGGGAAATGATAAAAATAAGGTTATTTTTAATGAGATAATGATAAAATTAATGATACTCTTAGAATCATTGTTCATTGTGGAAGAAACATTCCAAGCAAGACGCAGTTTGATATCTTAGTACAGTCATACATA
>OVAX01002625.1:13200-27516 GCA_900406405.1 Lepidium africanum | reverse complement strand
TTGAGATAATATTAAATTTTTAATCTTTATTTATTATAATAAAAAGAAACCAATTTGTTAACAAATAAAAAAAACCAACCTATTAAAAGTTTTTATCAAAAGAATTGATCATGTTTTAAAGAAACTAATCGGTTAAACAAACAAACCAATTTCTCTAAGAGGAATTCAACACTAGCATTAACAAAAGAATTTAGCATGACACATTATGTTATTTAATTGACCAATAACCTNAAGAATTTAGCATGACACATTATGTTATTTAATTGACCAATAACCTATTTGTTTTAATCTTATCGAAACCTATTTAATTGAAATTAAAACAAATTAATTAGTTAAAGAAAGATCTTATCAAAACAAATGGATAAGTTAATTAGATAAAAAAAATCGACTAATTAAAACAAATCAAGAGATTTAAAATTTTTATTATATTGTTACTAAGATACGGAGAATCTTATTGTTACGGTTTTATTATAATAGAGATTACTAATAAAAATACCAAAGGTCAATAACTAATCACATATATCACGCATAATTACATAACCCATAAACACAAAACTCACCATCATTACATCTATGGTTACACTCTCCACAATGTCTCTTATCATAATTCAAGTTAACACACTCTCCTCTACAACAACTCTCCGTGAACAAACACTTGTTCTTACATGCTCCACAATGGTCTTTATCGTAAGTCACATCAACACATTTGTTACCACAACACTCCATTGTTGAGTTATTGTACGTTCCTTGACTCTTGCATATCTCTTCATTCTTATTGCAATGATCCGCTGCATTAGAGTTACGACTGCTCTTACCGTTTTGCGCTAAAAAACGACTCACCCTTAAAGGCTTCTTCGTAATAAGCGTCTGCGTTTGCGTCTGCGTTTGTGTTTCGTTGTTGGTAGAGACCATCACAATAATGGTTATGAAGATTGTTAGAGATATTGCCAAGATGATATTGTTAATCCCCATTGTAAATTTTCTTCGTTAGAGAGATCGAGATTTGTGGGGCTTGTAAATTAAGGACGAATGAAATTGAGTTTATATAAAGATTCTCGATCGAGTCGTTTATTTGTGGAAGCTAAACATGTGATTGAAAGAGTAGAGTACGTTCAAATGATTCTTTTCATTTATGTTGAATATTTCTATCACAAAGTTCAAAAAATATTTTAATTAGTATTCCAAGAATTTTGACATTTCAAGTTTATATTCAAACTATTGATTTGTCTGGTAGCGTAAGCTTAAGTATTTGTTTAGGTCTTACTTCTTATTATATATTGGGTTAGATCCAATTGTGAACGAAAGAAGCAGGAAGCATAATGTATATTAAATATTAAAATGCTATTTGACCTTATATATTGCACACTTTTTTTTTCTTTCTATTGTCGATAATATATAATTTTACATCGGATCAATAACTATATAGTATATACATACTCTCTGCTTTTTGGGTTCAAGCTTTGATCAAATCATACTATAATGCTTTTATTATGATCTTGAAGAAGAATTTTCTTATTGCAGTAGTTTTTTCACTGAAATTTAACTCCTAATAACTGCATTACTATATATGATAAAATTTGAAATATGTATCGGTCATTGTCTCTCTATATTTTTCTCTAGTATCTAAGATAATCCGAGCCCAACAAATCTCATAGATGTGAAAGTTCGGTAGAAATTAGTTTTTGATTATGATCTAAGCACTACAAGTTAAAATTTGTATTGATACGTAATATCTCGTCACAATAACACATATTTCGTCACAATATGAATATATTATTACGAATTTGTGACGATTTGTAAATGGTTGCAATACAAGTGTCACAAATGTATATTAGTAACAAAAACGTCAAAATATACTTGGTGGCAAATAAATCTAGTATTAATTTTGTCACATATCATTATGGAACAAAGTCATATTGATTCGTAACAAACAAATTCGTAACAAAATTGTATATAAAACGTCACAAATTATTACTAATATACATAGTCACAATACAATTGTCACAATAGATATTCAATTTTTTTGTAGTGAAGTATGTCTAGTTAGCTTGATCCATAATCTGTTTGTTAATATACGAGTTCATTAGATTCTATGTTTAGGTTACTCAGGCCTTGATTGATAAGATTTTTTGTTGAGCATAATGTTCTTGTATGAACTAATCATATTTATTTATTTTACACTCCTCAAATATGATTGGTTCCTAAAAAAACATTATGCTCAACAAAAAAGTCTTACCAATCAAGACCTCAATGTTTTAATATTGTCCTAAGTCTAAGAAAATATATCTGGCAAGGACGCGCATCACGCATCGTATATGCGTAAGGACTCAATTTTCAATTATGAGATGCAATTTTGGAAGAAGTTTTTTCGACTGATTCCAAACTGATATATTTCATTTAGAACAGATTATGGGAAATGAAAATCTGTCGAGAATCCGTGTGAAATTTTCAAACAGTTTTCTAACAACTGCAATCTATCGAAATCTGACTTAAACCGATAAATTACATAATATGATTTGACTAATCTTATAAAATATTATGTTTAAAAAAATGAAACAGGTAATTAAGGAGGAGCCGGAATGTGACCTGAAAAGTGTGACCGCAGGAGAAATTGAAGGCACGCTGTATGGTGAAGCAACGTTAATCAAAAGGTCGATCGAGACTTTCGTTCCAAGACTTGTACACCGTCCGCCAAATAATAATAATGATAATAATTTATAATTTACATTAAATATCATTGAATATATCATAGTTTAAGTCGAAAAACTTGCTTTGCTTTTGAGTTAATTTAGTTTCACATTACAACTAAGGCTGGAAAAGTATATGAAATAAGCTATATATATTCAAGATTGATATATAGCAATCTTTGCCTGCAATTTTAATTATTAATGTGAATTAGAATTTACTTGGATTTGTTTATTATGAAATGAACGTGCTATTTAATACTATTAACATGTATATATAGGTGTGCTTGCGTATCAACAAAAAATAGTCAATTTCAATATAAATATATATATATATATATATTATATAGTAGCCTACTAAGCCTAGTAGTACTAGGTTATTATCATCTAAGGTTTGCTTGGAGTAGTAACACATACTTAACAAAAGAAATTATAAATATAGTCATTCAATTTATTAAGAATAATAGTTAGGATCAAAATCTACTTTATACATGAAGTTGCTAAGAATATTACCATATATATATATATATATTTATACGAATAGATAAACAATTATAGACTTGAAATGATTTTGGATTACTTTATGTACTATTTCATGTTCAACAACTTTAAATTGAGAAATTTGATAAACATTATAAATAATCATTGCAATAATTGAAATGTAAAAAGTTAAAAGTTTCACAAATTTCCGTCCAATAAATCTCCTAAAAAATCTAAAATTAAAGTCTTAGTTATTGAAAAGTGTTTAAAATACAATTGCTCGATCTAAAGTTCTAAACCATGAGTTATGAACATTCTAATTTATTACTACCAATACCTTTTTTTTTTTTTTGGGGTTTTATTGAAACGAAAAAGCTGGATATAGATTATGGCCCTAACTAGTGACAATGAAATTCAGCTTAATTTGCTGAATTTTTGTATTCAGCAACTTTTTTTGAAAACATTTGCCAGTTAGGTTAGTGGAATTCAGAGGACTATTATGAGGAATTGAATAGTTATTTTACTTATTTTATTGTTTCTTTGTAGTTTTTCTACGTGTTATTCTTTTTTTCTTATTGTGTATTTGTAGTTTACTTATTTCGTTGTGTTATTGTGTGAAATTATACTGTATGTTGTTTTGATGTAATGTAATTAATCAATAATGATGATTATAAGTCTTAGATATAGAATTCTAAATTCGAACTAAAATTATCGGAATTAAAAGTAATTTTGAATTTTTTAAATTTCAATCAAAATATTAATTCATTCAAATTTATAATTATAAATTTAAATATTGTAATGTAATTGTCGAGTTGCTCTTAGTCTGGTGGTTAGAATAATCCAGCTAATGATTTGTCATCAGGATTCGATTCCTACCCGCTGCATTATGGTAGCTTACAAAAGAATGTTGACGAAAAAAATATTTTAATGTAATTTTAATTTTAAACAATAAATTTTAGGTATATTATTGTATTTCAGGTTTTAAATATTCATTCGATCATTGATTTGGTTCAGATTTTGATATTTTTTTTGGATATCTGAATATGATATCATGGGTTCTAACCCTTTCAACTAAATGAGATAAATTAAAAAGATTTTTGGTGGGTTTTGACTATGTATCTGCTCTTGTAAATCTAAGTTTTGGTGAAAAAAAAATCAGCCAGATTTTATATTCAGCAAAATTTAGTTGTTACCATTTGATTTTAACTAATTATGTCAGATTCAGCAAAAAAAAAAAATTCAACCAGATTGCACATTCAGCCATATTCAGCTGTTACCATTTACATCATAATTCAGCTGTTACCATTTGATTTTAACTAATTCTATCATATTGAGCGGAAAAAAAAAATCAACTAACATTCAGCTGGATTTTGCTGTTACCATTTACACCCTATATCATTTTTATGGATTGAGATTGAAATATGTTTTGACCAAGTTGATTATAGTTTGAGTTTCATAATTGGTTTGGTTTAGTTCGGTTCGTTTTTAGTTAGAATTTTGGTTTTGGACAGGTCTAATTTAGTTCGGTTCGTTTTTAGTTAGAATTTTGGTTTTGGACAGGTCTAATTTAGTTCGGTTCGTTTTTAGTTAGAATTTTGGTTTTGGACAGGTCTAATTTAGTTCGGTTCGTTTTTAGTTAGAATTTTGGTTTTGGACAGGTCTAATTTAGTTCGGTTCGTTTTTAGTTAGAATTTTGGTTTTGGACAGGTCTAATTTAGTTCGGTTCGTTTTTAGTTAGAATTTTGGTTTTGGACAGGTCTAATTTAGTTCGGTTCGTTTTTAGTTAGAATTTTGGTTTTGGACAGGTCTAATTTAGTTCGGTTCGTTTTTAGTTAGAATTTTGGTTTTGGACAGGTCTAATTTAGTTCGGTTCGTTTTTAGTTAGAATTTTGGTTTTGGACAGGTCTAATTTAGTTCGGTTCGTTTTTAGTTAGAATTTTGGTTTTGGACAGGTCTAATTTAGTTCGGTTCGTTTTTAGTTAGAATTTTGGTTTTGGACAGGTCTAATTCAATTTGACTATCCAATTAAACGGCGTCGTAAGCAGCTTCTAGCGTTTAAGAGTTTTAAGTGCGTATCAAACCAGAATCGGAGATCGTCTCTGGGGAGACGACGACGAGAAGGAAGAATCACTAAGCCATGGAGTTCGAATTCCGACATCGCGACTATGTAGCTACCCATGAATCTCAACTCCTTCCTCGCTCAAAAGCTCACAAGCATCCTCTTTCCTCTACAATTGCTTCTCTTCAACAACAGGTCTGCGATACAATTCCTTAGAGCGTTTATTGCTTATTTCATTCCTTCATTTTGTTCCTTTATCCAATACATTACTCTTCTGCGACTTTCTATAGCTTAGATAATATATTCTTGAAAGTTTGACTTTGGGAATTTGAGAACTTAGTACATTGCTGTAAAATCTGAAGGCTTCCTGTATTATATTTAATCTCCGTTGTAACCCGTAGATATTGTAATTGTATATTTTAACTTAGATGAATGTTTAAACACTTTATTTTTCTTAGATGAAGTAGGACTCCTGTTTAACTGACTTTATTTTTCTTCTTGGTACAATGTAATCTTGATCTTGATAAAAGAATGAATTTTCTTTTGTTCTGAAATTCCTGAAGCGGATTGAAGCATTATAAGACTTGACAGATTTATCTTATATCATTTGTAGCCTAAAACTGTCCGAGGTAGCGATGTTGACTTCTTTGATCCACTGAGGGGATTTGATGTAAATGCTTCAGCAGAAGAGGAGGTTAAAAATACTTCTATGTCCATTGAAGCTGTAACAGAGGATATGATAAAGGAGTGGAAATCTCTTAGAAGAATCTTGTTGCAGCGGTTTCCTGTCTCCAAAGTGATTTCATTTTCTCCAGTTGCGTAAAAGTCTTAGAGTTTTTTTAAAAGATAGATTAGTTTTCTCTTATTAATGCTGTTTAGCGAGCTAGAAAGATCATTTAGGGATTCCCTTATCCATCTTTTCTAACTTGTTTACCCATTTTCTACAGATATCTAATCTAATAATGAAAGGTTCGAAAGGTATGTCTCTGTTAATCCTAGTACATACTAATTATTGGTAGCAGCATGGTATATTTTTTTCCGAACACTGTGGATACATATCATTACAGCTCTTTCTCTACCCAATTGGCAGTTGAGACCCGTTCTGCTCTTTCACATTCGGAGGAAGCCATCAGCGAACAAACTTCTCTGGAAGAGACTGCCAAAATGATCAATCAACAGGAATATATAGCCAAACTACATGAGTTAAGAGATGAAATAACTTCCGCTTGGCAGGCTGAAGATCGAGTTACAGCGTTGAAGTTATCTATAAAGGTTAATTTTAATTCTAATCAAATCGCTTTGCTACACATTTGGAGGAATTGTAGGCCAAAAAGTTCATTTCTATCTCTGTAGCATTAATGTATCATTTTAACTTTTAACTAATTAGATCCCTTTGCTACAAATTCTGTAGGCAAAAATTCTAAAAATGGTTTTGTTTTTTATTCCTCTACCATTAGTGTATCACTTTTTTTTTGCTATAGACACTTAGATGAGATACCAATATATGGTATAATTTTAAGATTCAATATTATTTTCCATTTTGCAGGTCACAAAACTTTTGATGGATACAACAGTTTTGCAGTTTTATCCTACAGTCTTTGTCATTGTGACTGACATGCTAGATATGCTTGGGGATATGGTGTGGGAACGGATCAAAGAGAAAGCAGAAATTGATGTAGATGGAAGAGTGATCTGCTCCTTACTGAGTATGCATTTCTGTTCTAATGGTGTCTTTCTATCTAGCAAAACTATTCTAATCATAGTCTTCTTGAGAATGAAATTACTTGACCTGGGCATCTGTTCATGATTACATACATTTGAAGCACCACATGTAGCCTTACTTTTAGTTGTAACATTTAATTTCTTTTCTAACCTGTGCAATAAAGACAGATGATTTTCAAGCAAGTGATATTTGCCTCGAAGCAAAAGAGACTTGCTACAACTGGTTCTCCAAAGTTGGTTCTGTTCAAGAACTTCTCCCTCGCATGTAAAGGCTCTATAAATAGTTTTTTTTTTTTCTTATTCTATCTACCTTCCACAGCCTTAGATTTGGCCTTTCTTTTTTCTCCTATAGTTATCTGGAGCTTGCAATCTTACCTTGCTGGCGTTTCCTCGTCAATCAGCCCTTGGAAGTTCCAAGTCGCTTAGTCATGATGGTGAGAGGTCTCGCAGATCCACTGGCATCTTTATATTGTCGTCTTTATATGGTGCATCGCATGCAGAAGTTCGGTTTTTGCAATTCAGGTACCCTTGTACTCTGCTTCTTTCACAAAAAATGCTAGATACAGGAGTACTGGACGAATAAGAATAGGCTGGAAGTTGTAGAACAAGCCTGTTGTTCTAAAGTCGAAATTAAAATATAATGTCACCCTAGACACGCTTTCTTGCAAGTTATGAAAAGATTCTGGATCTTATAAGTCAGGACTGATTTTTGAACAGAGTAGGGAAGTCTGTCTGACTTAAGTATAGGACAGGGATTCTCGTGAAATATTCCGGCATGATCTGTGGATGAAGTGTCTGCTCTCCTTTTGCTTTTAGCATGATGATGCATACTGTTAGGAACCTCCTTTTTGGGAATTTTGAAGTTAGGCTTTTACAGACGAACAGTTAAATTTCTGTTAGCTGATTTTTTTAATCCTTGAGGAAGACACGTAATGTTGTATGTTTGACCATGCTATAACAGGATATCTAATTAAATGCGTCAAGGATATCGAAGATGTATTGGCGCCTGTTATAGTAGACAAGGAGGGGTATACCTATATTACAGATGAAAAAAAGCTGCTTTTTAGCTTGATGGAACCAGCCATTCAGTATATAATGAAATGCTTATTTCTGACTGGATGTCAGGTTAGTAGCTGTTCTGGACCAATTAGTAACTGGAAGCTTGTAATTTGTTCGTGCTTTCAGAATCTTATTCCCAATGAGCTTCTGTAAATTACTTTGTTGCTGAATTTGCATTATGTTGATTGTTCACCTAAAAATTTGGTTAATGTACAGGAGAACAATGTCTTGGGCATGCTTGAGGAGCTTGGATTTGGAATAGATAAATTTCAGTCTTCTTACAAGTCTTCACATGTGTCCATTTTACTCCATCACCTACTCAAGGAACTTCCATCTGAATTAGTTAGTTCACAAGCTATGGAAATCCTGGACATGATTAAGAACAGCAATGACTGTTCCTTTAGTCAGGTTATTTCTTCATTCGAATTAAATAAGCTATGCAATTGATTGGGTCTAATATTCCAGTTACACTGTACTGCTTTGTCGAGCAGATTTTGAATTATAGGTTACTTGGAAATAGATTGTGTGAAGGGACATCTCAAGGAGATTTTCTCAGTTCACTCATCAATGAAATTATTCAGGTTTTGGTGTTTCCCTTTTCAACGAAATTAGGATTTCATTATTATGGATTTTTTATCTATTTTGTACCTGCGCTGTTGGGTACGTACTGACACACTTTACATATACCATAAGATGCATCTTACTCCAGCCTGACTACTGATTTGCGTTGTAATCCTTTTGTGCTATTATAATATGTAAACAAAAGCTGTAATAAAGAAAAAAGGGACGTTACTATTGCAACAAGCTGACATTTAGATGTAACTTCTGTAACAGGATGCTTGTCAGTATCAGACACTGTATGATTACTTGCGAATTATGGAGGCATATGTAGATCTTATGTTACAGAACAAGATGGTGAGCCTGAAGTGCATTTTTTCGTACTCATGAATATCTGATCTTGTTCCTCTGGAATTTAATAATCAGTTTTAATGGATTCAGGAAAATCATTTGAATACTCTCTTGAATGATATTGTAAGTCTAGCTCGTGACAAGTTTCTTTCTGAAGAAGAACAAGCAAGTTTGCAATCCATTATTATGAAGATGCTCTCTCATTTCGAGGACATGCAAGAAGTACTTTCTCTGGTAATACAGTGTTCCCTCTTTCCTTTATCTACTTTCAGGATTTCAGGAAACAATACACAGCATCCAAATAGAGCCTTTGTTTATAACTTTTGTGATATTATTATCTAGTTTCATTAAATGATTTCTTTTTGTTACCTTCTAGAATCATTTCATCGAGATTCTAGATCTCATGTCTGGGATATCAAAGAGCAGTGTTAACATGCATCTTCTTAACATCGGTACTAGGTAAGGCTTGTTGGTTTTCTATCGTTCTTAATGTGAATTATAAATCTTACACATACTAGACTATTTCAACGTTGATGAACGTTAATTTACTTATAGAGATTGACCGAGTTATGATTTTTGGACAAGTGATGATTTTTATGTATTGAATTTCCATTTTCCTTCGTGGTTGAAGTATACATGTTTCTTTCCTTCATGCAGGAATGGCTGCATTTGTGATTTAACAACAGTGCAGTTGCTTTTTGAAGTTTCCCAGGCTCTGTATGATGCTACAGATTTCGTGAACATAAAGGATGATGACAATAGACACACGTCACATTTAATTACTCGTTTTGTTGAGCTGGTACTGAAGTTTCACTTTCACTATTACAAAACCAATGAGTACTTGCTTTTTCTGTCAACTTAATTGATTTTGACTTCACTTTTGATTCTTAGGTTGACTATGGGGCAGAAATGGCACGTCATTTGATGTTTTTGGCAGAGTGTCGTGAGGCATTTAATGGGATACATGAAATTCAGGTCAGCAAAAAAATTAATATACCTTTGGTATCAGTATTAAGTTTTAATACATGGGTGTTGTATTCTTTGTTTATATGCATTAGAGCTTGACACAAACAAAAGTTATCAAAGTTCTAATTCCCTCAATTTGTTATCATTTATACTGCTCATGGTCACTGGCTGCAGGAGACACTTGTCCGTTCAAGTAACACCTTGGCAGTAAAAGCACTTAAAGCAGGAAAGAAGGATATCAACTTTGTAAAATCTTGCCTAGCATTTAGTGAAGTGACCATCCCTTCTGTTTTAACTCCCACGAAACACTTAAATCTTTATCTTGAAACTGCTGAGGTAATGTCATCTTTTTTTTTCCAGTCCTTTACACTCAAAGTATTTACACACTTTTTCAGTCCTTTACATTCAAATTTCAAAGTATTTACGCACTGAAATTTATTTTACAGGTTGCACTTTTAGGTAGTTTGATTTCTCATTCAGATGGACTGGTCATGTCATCTGTTGAGTATCTAGAGAATGTAGAGCTGACAGATGGTGAGTTTATTTCATAGAAATGTCGACGTCATATTTGATTAACAATTGAGAAATAGTAAAAGTAGTCTGTGATTGTTGCCCCTTTAAAACCAGTATCTGCAAATAGAAACTTGCATTAAATTTTATAGCTAATTGATGATTCTAAAGGTAAGTGGTATATAGTTTAGATGATCATCTTTGTTTTCATCACTCTAGCTTCGTAGCTTCATTTTATTTCCATTTTAGGATGTTCGTTGGGGCCATATATTTTCTCTGCAGGTAGATGTATTTGACTTTTCGATCTGCAGCTGGACATGCATCTGATTTATTAGTGGTTGTAATTTCTAGTACATTTTTCTCTATCAGGTTTTAAATCAATTGATGGGGATAGCATGGCCTCAGTAGTATGCAAACTGTGCAGCCTCTTAGTAATGGTCCCAGGTAATTCTTAAATCACTTTGATGGCTTTTAATCAACAATATAGATATGATTCTATCATCCAGTTGCGTTGTTGGTTTGCTTTTCTAAAGAGCTGTATAGATAAATTTTTATTTTTTGTATATTCCATTGGAAAGGTAATCCCAAGAAAGACGTGACAGAGGTCCCTAAGAGAATCTTTTCAGCTACTTGCTCTAGTTCATGGTATGCATATCTGAAGGACTTAGTACTTACCTAGACGCACAATATGGAAAATGGACATGTGTTTGCTCTTTCTGCTGCTTCAGTGCTCTTTTCTTGATCTCTCACACTCCCATATGCCTTTGTGGTTGTGTGACATGTCGTGATGTTGTAGGGCAATTCCGAGATTGAAGGTGAAGATACTCTGTGGTATAGTATCACTGTTGTTGACGCTTTCTCAGGATAATCTACCTTACCGTTCTGCAAATCCAGAGGTATTAGATGGAAAACATTTGTTGAATTGCCGAAACTCATTGGTCTTGGCCGTCTGTTTTCTGATGGCTAGTTATAAATTCTAAACCTTTGAGTTTTACTTATTTTGTGTACAGGTAATTGGAAATGATTTGCTGTTCGTTGGTGATTCATCATACAAGCAGGAACTTGTCTCATGCACCCATCTAGTACTTAGTGAACTTGTAGACACTATTGAGCAAGAATCTTCACAGGTAAAATTATTATCACTAGTGAAACATCTACTACTTTTTGTTCTCTTAACAATCTTGAGCTTCAAATTGTTGCAGATTGCTAAGGGAAACATGGCGCTTGAAGCTTGCAATTGCATATCATCAGCTCTAATTGTACTGTTTTTCTCCTAAGTTTTGCAAGTTTTCTCATTCCTTACAGATTAGAAATTATCATTTGAACTGAATTGGTGACATTATTGATGATGTGCAGATGAGTGAGGAAGTCTCACAACTTTGCTTGAGACTGCTTGAAACAGCAAAAGGTTGTCTGGGTGTAAACAACAGGTACATTGAATCCACTAAGAAATCACTCCAATTATGATACACTGAGTGAATGTTCAAATTGTATAATCCAACTCTGGTGGCAACAAAAACCCTGAGATTGTTTTGCTTCAAATGATTCAGAATAGATTTTGTAACTTAATTTGATCAAAGGCACTGCCCAATTCAATTTGATAACACTTACCTCAGATCCAGCTTCTTATTACATCATGAATGATAATCAAAATCATTGTCCTAAGAACCAAAAAAAGATTTGTCACTACCCTTGTTTTGGCTTCTTATTTCGAACATGATGTCTCCTCTTCATTATTTTTGGCTTCACTAGATCTTTGCTAATGAAAGATCTTAACCTCTTAGTATATGTTGCTGGCTCCATGTTTACTCTGTTTTGGCCTCTGTTTCCTTTTGAACCCTCTGTTCTAGATCGAAGGTTTGGGCTCTTTTTGATTATCAAATATAATTCAGATGGAATAAAACGCTGAACACGTGGCTGCATAAGATTAGCTTAAACTCTATCTTCACCAAAAATTTTGACAAGAACTCAACGAACACTTTTGTCAAAACGAAAAAAGAGAGAAAATTTTCAATCTGAAAAATGTGGTGCGCAATTTATTATCAACCATCAGCTACTAGTTCAGTTGTTCTGAATCGACAGGCAAAGCAAAAACAGAGTCTGAGAAGGAAAAACGAAGTCTTCTTCTTCTTATCTTCATCTCCTACAAGCTTAAGCAAACAACAATGGCAAATCAGTAATTATCCGAAAATTGAGTTCAGACTAAAAACAAGAGCAAGTGCATTGCCTCCTTCTGAGTCTGGTGATATTACTACCTTCCTCCTCGTTAGGTCTCTCTCTATACTTCCTAAATTTATTTTTAATCATATTATTATTGTTACAGAATTTAGGAAGAAACTCTGTATTAAAACAACTTAAGAAATTTATGGAAAAAAAAATTTAAGAAAGAAATTTACAAAGTTATGGAAAAATATCTCTATCAAATAAACTTAAGAAAAGTAGTTCCATAAATTATTATAATCCATTGTAAATTATGATTTAAGATAGATAAAGGAAGAATTTGTGTTGATTAATTTCCTTATTGCAGTTTAGCAATGATCTCCATGTATTTGCTTTCCAATTTTCTGGTTCCATCATTGCTTTTCAAGTCGCTCGAAGTTGATGAAGATGAAGACTCCGATTAAACTATGAGCTCCAATTTTTACTTTTGATAGAAGTTTGTATCTCTAATCTCCTAAGTAATTTATAAAAATATTATTAATATAAGCTCTTTTCATTTCATTTCATTCTGCACAAATTTCTTATTATCTAACAATTTTTATACATTAGTAATATTCACATAAAATCTTAAGATCAAAACTCCTTAAATTCACATAAAATTTTAAGATCTCCTAGACAATAGATTCTTTGTTTCTCTTGTTTTTGATACCTAAATCTAACTAATTTTCTTTTACTTCATACAATAAGTTATGTCATACCACTTCACATATATATTTTTGATTAAAAATATATATTTATATATCGAAAGACAACTAAAAAAGAGTAACGAAATAATCATCCTTAATCTTTTATTATAAAGACATATAGCAATGTCAAGTATAAATTATTGGAAAGGAGAAACATAAGTTTTGATCATAATAATAATAAAAAATAAATAAAGAGATACTAACTAAATAAATAATAAAGTTTGCTTAAAACAAGACATAGCAAAAAAAACTTCATCCTTTACGAGACTTAGGCTTCTTAAAAACACAAACACCACCTTCGCATGAACCCTTTTTTGAAGATGGCTTCGTGAAACAACTAAAAAGCTTCGAGAAGAAACCCATCTTTCTTGTAACAAAATTGATATGGAAGAGACATATATATAGATTTGCAGAGACGATGCTAGGGTTAATTGTAAAAGAAAGATTCCATAAATTTCTTAGGGAGAATATTTAATCATTTATATTAGGGCTTTATATATTATTATAATGTAGATTTAATTAAGGGTAATGAATTTTATAAAATTTAATTGTTGTGTGTTCTGTCCAAAAAGCGTGATATGCCACATAACTAAGCATTATTGCAATAATGTCATACAAGTCCAATTACAATGACGATTAAATGACTAATAGATACTAAATAGATCGATTTTTTTTGTTCAATCTATAACCTAAAGTTCATCTTTAAAATTTTTTTTTTAAGCTACTATAATGCAGCGAGTAGAAATCGAACTCTGATACCAAGTCATTAGCTGGATCATCCTAACCATCAGACTGACAGCAAATCGGCAGATACTAAATAGATCGATTAAACTTTTCAAATATTTTTAACTTTTTTGTTTTGTTTTATATTATAGGATGTTTTATTGTTCACTCGGAGTAGAAAATATTAACGCAAGCAGGGTTGATTATTGTTCACTCGGAGTAGAAGGTAAAGAAGAACCAATAGAAAGACAAACGGAAGAAAAGAGAGAACTTCTTTATCAAAAAAAAAAAAAAAAAA
>OVAX01002625.1:0-13192 GCA_900406405.1 Lepidium africanum | reverse complement strand
TTTTTTAAAAAAAAAAAAAAAAAAAAAGAAAAGAGAGAACTTTTCTAATAAAATCGAGTTGAAACACTAATATCTTAGTTGGTGCAAGACATACAAAAGTAGACTCATGGTTCAGTCAAAAATGAAGATAAATTGATATATAGTGTGTATCTAGAGATATCACAAGATTCAATTAGTAGTAATAACCAATATTTGAGAAAATTATGAGAAAAAGATATGAAAGTTACAATGAAGGACAACTTGGAAAATTTGAAGCATCAATTTTTTTTTGTTAAAGGAAGCATGTAATCTTTACAATGTAAGATGAATGATATCACATGACTAAGAATATGATAATATTCATCCTACACTGTAAAAATAGAATTTTACCAATTGGATTTTATGATATCTCCAGGTACACTATATATCATCCTCATGTTGAATAAAGGATAAGCTTCTATTTTTTTCCATAATTTCTTTACAAAAAATAAGTAGTTCATTGAAGTGTAATTTGATAATAAGTCTCTTACTTATACATGAAAATGAGTAGATACGTTTTTAAATGAATAGTCACAAGTGAATTTTATAGGTATTGAATAGGATTTTAATATACCGATTGATGATAAAAATAATATAATAAATGGCTGAGATCATTTTTTCGAAATTTTTTATATGATAATGTCATAAAAGTAAGATAGATTGAACAAGATTTTAAATGAACTGTCAGAACTAAACTTTGTGAGTAATAATTAGATTAACTTTGTGAGTAATAATTAGATTTTAATCTAATAATTGATGACAAGAGCGATATAATGAATGGTCAATATTAATCTTTTAAGATTTTCTTATTCGATAATGTCAGAAAAATGAGATAAGTTGGTTAGAATTTATCTAATAAATGACTAAGAATAATATTTTAAATTTTCATTTTATCTTCTTAGGTAAATTATAAACACATGAAAAAAAAATAACATCACTACTTAGCTAAAAAATATATTCATACAACAATTTAACGGTAATGGTGAGGGTACAATGGTAATTTTAGGTAATATAAGTGGGAGCTGTTAGTTGACGTTCTAGAGACCGTTGACGAAGAAACGCCGAAGCGGACTTCTTCCACGCGCTCACCAAATCCGAAGCCAATTTACGTATAAATTCCAGAGAAAAATCTCTGTAAATCAATCGCAGAGAATAAGAAAAACCCATTTTCCGGAAAATCAAAACCAGCTCGAGAAAGTAAACAAAATGCACGATTTTTGCTTCACTATCCCGTACGGGATGCTTCTTATCGTCGGAGGATTTACTGGGTATTTGAAGAAAGGAAGTATTGCATCTCTAGCTGGAGGAGGAGTTACTGGATTGCTTGTCCTTCTCGCTGGTTTCATTAGCCTTAAGGCTTTTGAGAAGAAGAAGAATTCGTCTCTCGCTGTGTTTCTTCAAACAGGTTTGTTTGATTTCGCTTCATTTCAGCATTTTGGGATTTAAATCTGATAAAGCTATAATTATAGGGCTACAGGATCTCTAGATGGTATTGGCCTTTGTGTCTGTTTGATAAAATAGAAGCATGAATTGTTTTTTCAAAACGAATTTAGATTGATTGTTATTAGTCAGGAGTGGAGTATAGAACACCTGATTGATTCAGTTCTTTGTAGCAATCAAGGAAACATTTTCTAGTCATGGTTCTATCTTAAGAGTTTATAAAGCTATGTTAAATAGATATTAGCTTATTGTCTGTTAATGATTATATTCTCAAATATAAAGTTTGATATTGGGCTATAGTGGCTTCAAGTTGCAAAACGAGAGGTTTCAAGAAAAATGGCCATCTAGTTTGACATTTAAGAATCTGTAGCCTAAATGTGGTTTCTGGTACTGTTATTATTGATCGAAAACAGAACAATCCTGAAATTAAGTTTACAAGACCTCACCATTTTTTTTGTTTCTCTTCTCTTTGAACTCATGTGTTTGTCTTGTTATACAGTCATTGCTCCTGCTCTCACTTTTGTCATGGGACAACGGTACTTATTGACTCAGAAGGTTATGCCGGCTGGTTTAGTTGCTGGGATCAGGTAATTTGCTAAAGATGATTTCTTTTTCTTAGCCATTAGTTGCGTAGTTCTGTCTGTCCTAACCTAAGAAACCATTTGTCTGTGTATTGCAGTGCTCTCATGACTTGTTTCTATGTATACAAGATCGCAACTGGTGGCAACCACATACCACCGAAAGCAGAATGATGGTAATGCCCTCTGGTTTTCATTGGAGCATACAATCTCTTATAGTGTTGAAATAATTTGTCAATTTAGAAATCTGTAGGTACTAAGAGTAAGACAGTAGGCAATGCTTTTCTGATTATGGCTTTTGTCTCTGCGATTTCAGTTCCTTATGTAACAATGAATCTCTTTCGTAAATCTAGTTGTCTTGGTTAATATATATTTTATATCACTTGATGGTATCAGGATGTTCCCTTTACGGTTTACAATCCAACTGATATCTCTGTAGAAAAAAACTCTGATATGCAACACATCAAGAATAACTGAGTTCATAATATACTAATGAAAATACTTGTGGGAAACCAGTTCTCAATAGATATACTAAGCAGGAAAATCAAACGATCCTAAACAAAAAGATAACAAACATGAACTGAAAACAACACCTAGATCTATCGAGCTGGTGCTATTTTTCTCTGTTTTATGGCTTTTCTTCTTTTCAACCATGCCACAGTTCTTTGTGCCTTGATAATACGCTTTTCTAGTGACAATGCCAGTACTTTCACATCTTGGAGTCTCTTTTCGTGTGATTTTTTACCAGAATCACCTTGTGTTCCATCACCTACAGCGATGTCTTGATGAGGGCTTGGTTCATTGTTGTCTGCTTCTAGTTCTAGCTCATCTTTCGCAAGCCTTTTGTAGCTCAAACTTACACTATTTTCCTTCTCAGATTCATGGCACAACTTCTCATCTGAAGCCTGATTTTCTCTGGTTATGACACCATCTTCTTGGAGCAAACACTTGGGTTCCTTGTATGCATCTGAAGACTTGTTTTCATCACTCTCTTGATTTCTTTGCTCTGTTTCTGGTGGTGGAACATTTTCATCTCCATCATCTCTTGTTGAAGAAAAATTTTGAAACAACCTTAAGGCATTGCTATCCTCCTCAGTTAAACTTCTTTTACCAAGCGATTCAGAAGCATCTCTCCCACTATTCTTTACATCACTAAACTTCTTCTTAAGTCTCATAAATTGACCAATGGTTACTTTATCGTCTTCGTCGTCATAGTGTGAAGAAACCAGTGTTTGGAAATTACCTATAGTACTCTCATCGGTCTCACGAGCTCGCTTTATGCCCTTGTGTCTCTTGTCAGAAGCTTGCTTCATGTACTTACATCTCTTGTTTGTACGCTCTGTTATCTTCATTCCATTCTTGCTTGTTCTGTTCATCTTAGAGCCTGCAAGAACAAATCTAGTATCATCACACCTATGATGTTTCACGATTTTAATGTTTCAGATGATTCAATGTTACCGTTTTCACGAGCTTCCTTCATGTACTTTAGTCTCTTGTCACGAGCTTGCCTTATGCACTTGAGTGTCTGACTTAAGTCCTCAGCTGTCTTCATTCTATGCTTGCTCGTTCTGTTCATCTTAGAACCTGAAAGAAAAACAAAATTACATCATCACCTATGAAGTTACATAATGTCAAGTTTCTCATCTGATCACTGTCATCGTTCTTACGAGCTTTCCGTATGTACATGCATCTCTTGTTTGTAGTATCCTCATCAATCTTGTCATTTTCCTTGCTTGTTCTATTCATATTAGAGTCTGCAGGAACAAAACTAGTATCATCTCCTGTACTGTTTCTTGCTTTCAACGTTTCAGCTGATTCATCAACATCCTTCTCCTTTGAAGAATACTTGAATCGAGAAAACGATTTCCTCCACCTATCACAGAACGTTGGAGTGACACGAGACATTTCCAAACGAGAAGGAATGTACAATGTCAAATCATCAATAGGCTTATTGTATTCATTCCAAGCTGCTTCCCTTGAGAGACTGTTCTTGTTTCCAGGACAAGGAACATCCTGAATCATTCCAAACTGTGAAGCTACTCGATTGGGGAAGTAATGCTCCACATTGAAAATTCCAACAAGCTCAGACACCTTGATGCATCTATCAAAGGAGAGGAATTCATCATCAAGATTAGGATCAACAGGAACCCACATAGCATTTTCAGGGTAGAACTTAGGAAACTCCCAATTCTTCACAGTTTTTGTGTATGGACGCCACTCAAAACTGTCCAGTTTCGAGGTTTCTAGAACCTGGTTTGCACAGCTGGTTATCTGTTTTAGTCCAGACCAACGAGCCAATCTTGGCTCATCTTTTAGCAACGGATTAGGTTTTGGCCGTATCTCCCTGAATCTCTCCCATGTCCAAACTTGTACCAGCTTAAACAAAGAGCTCAGATATATTTCTCCCATGATCGTTGATGATTCGTTGAAAGCTCTAATGTGAGTTTTTAAGAGACTTAGCTCTTTATACAAGTGTGCAAGAACAGCAGGAGCAAGAGCAATCCTACTACCACTTGACAAATGAACAGCAATTGGCAAAACGTCCTCATAGAGATGATAATAGCGTGACGGAAACACAAAGTAGCTAAGCCACAACACAAGAAAAGCAACATGCTCAAGCTCATCACCACTGTCCATGAATCTCCTCATCCATGCTATTTGATTTACGAACTGGGTTTTAGCTTCCTTAATCTTCAGCCATTCATTCTCCAATTTCTCCAAAATTTTCTCTCCTGAACTATTTAGAGGAGCAAAAACTGGTGAACCCAAAACAGAGAAACCTAAAAGTACCATAACGTCTTCAAGTGTTATGGTTGCTTCACCCCAAAGAAAGACGAATGTTTTGGTTTCAGGACACCATTTCTCAGCAATGCCCAGAGTCAGATCTGTGTTTTTATGGATTCTGTATGTAGATGCCATAACTGCTTCGAAAATCCCAACCTTTCTCCAAATAGGCTCGTGCAAAGCAGCCATTTTACTAGCCCAAGATTTGAAGTTTTTGTTAGCATGTCTCCAACCATTGAAGGAAACACTCAAAGACAGAGTCCTTAAGTCAGGAGAAGAAGGAGATGAAAGATTTTGAGTAGCTTCGAATCCATCAAAAATGGTGACACAAGGTTTTAAGAGATGGTTTATTTTGCTGCTGCTAGGTGGACTTTCTTCAGAGGAAAACACCATTTTTTGCTCCTGTTCAACAAGATCTTCGCTTTTGGGAGAAGAAGAAGAAAAAACAACGTTCCAGGAAAATACAAGCAAAAGTGTAGGTAAAGGATAAAAGTAGAGTATGGTAAGGCGTGTGTCAGATCCATCTCTCTCTTTTAGCTTTTAACTTTTTTTTTGGTTTAATGTATGAAGAACAGGACAAAGAAATTGTTTTGCAGGTTGGTGCAGGAATCCAACAGTTTCCTTTCTAAGGTAACTGAAAAGAAACTATTAAAATATGGTCTTATCAATAAACATCAAATGTTTTTTGTTTAGCAGTTTGTGATTTTTGAGTGAGAAAAGTATTACCTAAATGTTTTGGGCTTGTACTAAATTAAACCTTTGACCAAACAGAACCTCATTCAAATTTCTTACAAATGACCGGTCTATAACTAAACTATAATGTGACCTCTCAAAAGTATTCTTATAATATGTACATATGCAAAAGAGCAAATTAAAACACACCAATGATTCATATGTGTGATTTTGTTGTGTATGTCTTCATGAAATCCTCTTCTGTAGTTTCAGATCAAATGTTTTCCTTTTTTCTGTTATAGCTTCACCATTTGTCTGTTTCTTCTAATTTTTCATTGTCTAATCACTGCCAAAGTTTCTCCACCTTAATAAACCGTGCCTCCAGCTTCAATGCTATCTCCTTTATCATAAGATTTCTCTTCCTCAAGCGTTCATCAAAATCTTCTTGTTTCGTAACTTCACTGCAAAGCTTTTCATCAGTATGCATCTCTTCTCTTCTCCATCTTCTTGAGGCAAACATTCTTCTTTCTTAGTCCCATCTCTTTCAATACATTGCAGAATCGATCCATTACTTTGCTTATCATCGATCACACTCTTCCTAGCTGCATTATTCCCAATCACATTAGCCTCAAAATCATCACAAGTTTGCATACTCTTTTGCGCTTTTCTAGCAGTTTCACAATCATCTTCACTCTGCTGACAAGGCTCTGAATCTGAATCATCGCTTTCCACTACCTGATATCTTCTACTTCTTTTTCCAAGTAGTTCAACACTGTTTCCTCCAATCTTCTCTGCATCATTATAGTCCTTCCTAGATCTGATCATTTGAGCAATAGTCATGTTATCATCTTCGTCATCCAAAGAATTCTCATCATCATTCTCATAAACTTGCCCCATCTGCACAGACTTGTAACTGCCTCTCTTGTTCCTCTTCCAACCTGAAGACACAAGACTTTTCATAAACTCACATATCTTATCACTCTTTACTCGTCTACGCATCTTAGATCTTCTCTGCTTTGTAGGGAAGCCTTTTTCCAACTTCTGAAGAACTTGACTCAGAGGCAATACCTTGGGAGGTACATCAGTATCACTATCACCAACATCATTATCATTAATATCATCTTCATCAAAATCATCACGAGTCAATCTCACATCTAGAGATTTTTGTTGCAGACCGTCCCACTGTGCTATTCTAGGTCCACCGTTGGAATCAGATTTTTTCCTTCTACTAGAAGTTTTAGTTGATTTTTTCTGAATCTTTCTAGAAGCTACAAACTCTGAAATTGATTTCAGCCACCAGGATCGGTATCTCACAGTGACAGAACCACAATCAAGGCGAGAAGGCATGTAGAGCTTTAAACCATCAAGAGACTTGTCGTAATCATCCCAAGCATCCGTTTCTATAAAGTTTCCATGATAAGTAACCAGAGCAGGAACATCTTGAGCCAAACCAAACTGCCTTGCCACTCTGTTTGGAAGGTAATCCTCAACAAAACCATCTCCAACAAGCTGAGAAACCCTCACACATCGAACAAAAGAAGAAAACTCATCATCAATACATTTATCAACAGCCACCCACATAGCATCTTCAAGGTAGAACCGTCGTGGGTTCCAATTCTTCAGCGGTTTAGTATAAGGACGCCACTCAAAATCATCACGAGTCAATCTCACATCTAGAGATTTTTGTTGCAGACCATCCCACTGTGCTATTCTAGGTCCACCATTGGGTATCTCCATAGCTTTTGGTCTTGTATTCTTGAATCTCTCCCATGTCCATACCTGGACTAACTTAAACAGAGATCTCACATGTAACTTTCCAACACAATCTTCTCTAATGAACTCACGGATTCGACCCAAATCTCGGTATAGGATTGCGAGAACAGCAGGTGCAAGTGCAATTCTTTCACCTCTAGCTAAACGAACAGCTATTGGGACAACATGTTTTGAAATTCGACGTTTACAACTACCTGGAAAAACATAAAAAGAAAGCCATAAAATCAGAAAAGCTTCATGCTCCATCTGATCACCTCTACCAATGAAGCTCGAAATCCATGATCCTTCCCCCACAGACCCATCTTTTCTACTAATCTCTAGTCTCGCTTTCTCCAGTTTCTCCACGGAATCTCTCATCTCCGAGCTTTCTAAAGAGGCAAACACCGGAGAACCCAAAACAGAAAATCCTAAAAGCACCATTATATCCTCAAGCGTTATCGTTGCTTCACCCCAAGGAAAAACAAAAGATTTTGTTTCAGGACACCATTTCTCAGAAACAGAGAGAATGAGAGACGAGTTTTTGTTGATAGTGTAAGTCGAGGCCTTAATTGCTTCAAAAATCCCAGCTTTTCTCCAAGTGGGTGCATACAAAGTTTCCATTTTTTCAAGCCAAGATACAAAATCATCATCTGCAATCCAAAACCCAGAGAAAGATGTCCGCAGAGAGAAAACCTTCAATAGTTCCGACGAAAAAACAGAGTAACGTCCATTGCTACGAGGAAGCTCAGCTACTACAGAACCGCCATTAATGGAGGTAACAAAAGGTTTAAGAAAATGGGCTTTTATCATGCAACGACCTTTTTCAGAGACCATATCTTCTTCTCTCTCTTCGATTACAAGATTTTCATTACATGCATTCTCCATGTCTCTAGAAGCAAAAGGATTCAGGAAAAGAAACTAAGGATTTTGAAGGTTGAATGGGAGACTTGATGAATCTCAGTTCAATGAATGGAAAAAAGTTGCAATATTTGTAAAGGAAAGGGAAGAGAAGAATTGTAGAGTTTGTACGGGATAATCGCTGTATATGGCAAAAAACGAACGAGTTTTTTTTTTTTTTTTTTTAATTCCTAAATTTCTTTTGAATTCAAATGCTGACTGTACACATAAAAGTATAACGAACCTTGGGGTTTTCATCACACCAAAATATACTAATTCTTATTTAATAGTGATGGAGATGTGTAGCCTACACATTGTCTAGGAAGGAGGAGAGAAATCATTTAAGGATGGATAATAAAGGATGTTTTTCGGAAGTTTTGTGGGATTGGTTATGTTTTCCATCTCTTTTTTACCGGATTAGAAGTTTTGTTCATTTATCGTAAAATGTATACATCATCCATTATGAGAGGTTTTTCTATTCCGGTTACTAACTTTCCGGTCTGTGCCTCTTCCAGTTGTAGTTAACCCAACTTGTGGTACCCTTTAGTTGCATTGTTCAAGTCATATTTTTTTTCCCTGAATCCACTTATTTATTGGATATGCCCAATGGACTATGTTCTTACACAAGATTACACAAAACCAAAACAAAGTATAAGCACTAAAATTACATAGATTGAAAAAGTGTACCAAACATCAAGCCCACTAAACAACACTCAAAATACATGGCCAAGATAGAAAAGTCCAATAGGCCCATCACAGAAGCACCTAGAAGCTCCATACTTTAGCCTTATGTTGCCATGTGTTCAACGGTTGGTGGAGTTTGATTTACGTGTATTCTTCCACATGTCTTCTCAGCGTGCTCACCGGCATGCAACCACCGGAATCTGGAAGAGCCGCCGGAGACCACCATCTTCGGGTGTTCTCTTTATCTTTTGAAACCCAATTATCAATCTCCTCCGCAAAACATCCGAATAGTTGGATTGGGAAGTTACTCTACATTGAGAATCACCTGAAACATCCAAACAGAGCTATTCCGTGTAAACGGAGATTTACAACTCAATAATTTGGAGAGACTACGGGACCTTAAAATAACAACAACCTAGGATGAAATTGATGCGGAAACCAAAAGAATGGGATTTGACCCATGTTAATTGGTACGAAGAAGATGACTAAAATTTTGGGACGAAAACGAGAGAACCCCTGAAGTGAAGGGAATTCGGATCTGAATCAGAGACTTCACCGATTAAGACAAAGACTCATCTCCAAATCTATGATCGGAGTATAAATCGATGAAAGTCAATTTTATTCAGACCTATATTAATCTAAGTAAAAGTTGGAAACAAAGAAAGGGAATTGAAAACAAATTAAAACCAATACAAACAACAACAAATACCATAATAGATCCGAATAGACGGCGAAAGAAACTTCGGAAAGTTACCGACCAAGCCGGAATTGATCGACTCCAACACGCGATGTTACACTGACGGAAGATCTGAAAGGTTGATGTCTGAGAAGAGCTCCGTAGGAACATCACCGGAAGGATCGAGAGAATACCCTCTTTAGAGAGAGAAGCTTTTAGATTCTTGAAAGTCTTTTGTTAGGTACACCCAATTTCGTTCAAGTCATCTTATGTCCCAACTTTTATTATAAATCAGATGATTGAAAAAAATATATTTAATAAAGGATGAGAAAGAATAAAAATAATTTGAGAAAATACTATTCATCCACATAATTAGTTTGTAGTTTAAATAATATGAGAAATCATTTATTTAGACTGAGTAATAAATTTCATACAAAATCTACCAAAAAAAAATTTCATACACGAAATAATAATTTAATTGACATGAAAAAATATTCGAAAATAAATTTTATTTACGAAATCATAATTTTTTTTCACAATGATGTGGTTTTTTCTCAAAATATTTGAACTACGTAGTAATTATGTGGAGACTCTGAGTACTTCAAAATAAGTTATTCTGTTTTTTTCATTAAGACAATGAGATGAAAAGAACTCAAATATTCTCTCATTTATTTTCTTTTTTTATCATAGAAAGAGATGACATAACAAAGTATGAGAAGAGGACAAAATAATATATGAAGAGAGAAATGAAAGAAAGAGAGACATGAAAAGAAAGAAAACTAAGAGATCAATATGATCAGATGTATAATAGCTTTTTATTGACTTGGAAGAATCATATTCAATGAAGAACACTGTGGTTTTTTCTTTTACTAATTTACAAGTGAAAGAATCATATCTGTACACCTGTAATGTTTTTCAAACATCACTTAAGAGTCGAAATGTTGGAGCTCTATGGTCCAGTTAGATGCTAACTGGACCAAAAGATGGTCAGGAGCCACACCTTCCCAGTCCTCAGGAGGATTTGTTGTCGAGGAAGCTTCATGTAAATTCAACAGAAGTTTCTTCTTTAGCTCCAATGGTATTTTCATATGTTCAGCTACATTTTCTACACGCATTTGAAGTGGGTTTGTAATAAATTGAACCTTTGACCAAACAGAACCTGATTCAAATTTCTTACAAAATGACCAGTCTATAACCAAACTATAATGTGACCTCTCAAAGTATTCTTATAATATGTACATAATGCAAAAGAGCAAATTAAATCACACCAACGATTTATATGTGTGACATTGTTGTGTTTGTCTCCATGAAATCCTCTTGGATAGTTTCGGATCAGATGATTTCATTTTTTTGGTAAAGCTTCACTTTTTCTCTGAACTCTTCTCATTTTTCCATTTCTTAATCACTGCCAAAGTCTTCTCCACTTTCATAAAACGTGTCTCCAGCTTCAATGCTATCTCCTTTAGAAGAAGTTTTCTCTTCCTCAAGCTTTCATCAACATCTTCTTTTCCTTTAGCTTCACTGCAAAGCTTTTCGTCAGTGCATCTCTTCTTTTCTCCATCTTCTTGCAGCAAAGATTCTGCTTTCATGTTCCTCATCTCTTCCAATGCTTTGCAGAATTCATCCATTTTGCTGCTTATCATTGATGATATTCTTCTTCTCTACATTATTCTGAATCACATCAACACAATTTTGCATAGTCTTTTGCACTTTTCTAGCAGTTTCACAATCATCTTTACTCCTTTGCTGACAAGGCTCTGAATCATCACTTTCTACCACCTGATATCTTCTACTTCTTTTTCCAAGTAGTTCAATAGCATTTCCTCCTACTTTATCTGCATCACTACAGTCAATTCTAGATCTGATCATTTGAGCAATATTCATGTTATCATCTTTGTGATCCAAAGAATTCTCATAAGCTCGCTGCATCTGCACAGACTTGTAACTGCCTCTCTTTTTCCTCTTCCGACCTGAAGACACACGACTTTTCATCGACTCACATTTCTTATCATTAATTACTAGTCCACGCATCTTAGATCTTCTCCGCTTTGCAGGGAAGCCTTTTTCCAACTTTTGAAGCACTTGACTCATAGGCAATACCTTGGGAGATACATCACTGTCACCATCATCACTATCATTAATATCATCTTCTTCATCATGATGATCAAATGTTTTCCTTGCATTAGAAGTTTCAGTTGATTCTTTCTGCATCTCTCTAGAAGCTAGAAACTCTGAAATTGATTTCAGCCACCAGGCTCTGTATCTAGTAGTGACAGAACCGCAATCAAGGCGAGAAGGCATGTAGAGCTTTAAACCATCAAGAGACTTGTTGTAATCACCCCAAGCCTCCTTTTTAGTGAAGTTTCTATGATGATGAGTAACTAAACCAGGTATATCTTGAGCCAAACCAAACTGTCTTGCCACTCTGTTTGGGAGGTAATCCTCAACAAAACCATCTCCAACAAGCTGAGAAACCCTCACACATCGAACAAAAGAAGCAAACTCGTCATCAATACATTTATCATGAGTCATCCACATAGCTTCTTCAAGGTAAAACCGTGGTGGTTTCCAATTCTTTAGCGGTTTAGTGTAAGGACGCCATTCAAAATCTACAGAATCAATTTCACATTCTGAAAATGTTGTAGCACACCGTCCCATTGAGCTATTCTAGTTCCACCGTTGGGTATTTCCTTAGCTTTTGGTCTTATGTTCCCGAATCTCTCCCATGTCCACAATTGGACTAACTTAAACAGAGATTTCATACCAAACTTTCCGGCACAATCTTCTGTAGCGAACTCACAAATACTACCCAAATCTTGGTACAAGAACGCGAGAACAGCAGGGGCAAGAGCAATTCTCTCACCTCTAGCTAAACGTGTTGAAAGTAAACTTGATTTTGGATCAAGTTATTACTAAATGGGTTATTAATCGGGTCCAAAATCTGATCCATATTCTAGAAGAACTCTCTACATTATCATCTTGTTAGGTGTCATTCTAGAAGATAAAACAAGTGTCAATGTAGAATGTAAGATTAGTGTCCATGTATGTGTCAATGAAGTATGTAAGATTAGTGTCCATCATCTATGTGTCAACTTATAAGATAATATTAGTGTCAATCTTATATAAGATATAGGACAAGTGTCTTGTAATATGGAGGCTATAAATACTCCCACCACATCTCATTGTAAGATATGTCTTCAAGAAAAAATCTAAGTAATAAAAAGCTTTCTTCCAATTAAAGTTTTATTATAAACACTTAAAGACTTCTCCATAATCATCATCAAAGTTTTTATCTTCTAACAAAGTGGTATCAGAGCCACAAGATCCTTACAACAATGGCGAGTAATAGTGTTCTCTCCCAAGTCCCCATGCTTACGAAGAGTAACTATGACAATTGGAGTCTATGTATGATGGCTATCCTAGGAGCACATGATGTGTGGGAGATAGTCGAGAAAGGGTATATTGTACTGGAAGATGAAGATAGTATATCTCAAGCTAAAAAGGATAGCTTGAGAGACTCGAGAAAGAGAGACAAGAAAGCTCTCTGTCTAATCTATCAAGGATTAGATGAAGACACGTTTGAGAAAGTCGCACAAGCAAAGTCGGCCAAAGAAGCATGGGAGAAGCTTTGAACTTCCTACAAGGGAGCGGAGCAAGTTAAGAAAGTACGTCTTCAAACTCTAAGAGGAGA
>OVAX01002624.1:0-27529 GCA_900406405.1 Lepidium africanum | reverse complement strand
TATATAGCATAAATAAATAATTTATGGTGCATAAAGCAACCACATAAAATTGGTGACGGCTAAGCCAATCACTATAATATTAATATAGACGGCTTGGCCGATCATTATAATTTCAATATAATGGAGGTAATCTGTCCACTATATTAATATATATAAAAAATAAATTAGGTAAATATGAGGACTAAATCACCCACTCAATATTGAGATTACAACAGATATATATGGAACTGGGATATATGACATATATAAATGCATGACAGTCTCCATATGACACATAGTGGAAAGATCAAAAATTTTAATATTGAAATTTTACCTTTTTCTGGTACGGGGTTTATCATACTGATAACATGTTAAAAAACTAGAGAGAAGGAAGAAAATAATAGAGAGAGAAAGATATTTCTGATATTGAGTTAACGTGTATCGATTACATCAAGCAAACGTTGGTATATAGATTTTGGTTTTTACTATGCATACATAGTTGCATGAGCTCCACACAAATATTATAATTTTGCGGTTAATGCTAGACTTTCTTAACCGTATTGTATTATTCACAGTCGTATCACACACTACACAACAACAAAAATAAAAGATCCATTCTAAAAAAGGATCTGGAAGACTTTAAACAATAAATAAATAAAATACCAAAAATGGAAGTAAAAATCGAATTTAATAACTCCATAATGACACGTCATCATCTCCATCACCAGCATAATCGTGGTTCCATTGTACAGAGGGAAGAGGCAAAAGCATACCTTCAGCCATATTAGCCAACATACTCGGCATTCCAAACATCGCTTCTTCGTCTATATATAACATATTTTCACTTGCTTCCGCCGTTACAATAGCCTCCACAATCGTCTCCTCCAAATCGAGGTCAAGTTCCGTCGTCGTCATCTCATCGTGAAAAGCCAACGCAGCTTCAGTCGCCGCCTTTTGGATATCCTTTGCGCAGATTGAGTTTGGGATTCTCAGCCTCCAAGCCGAATCTGCGAAATTAAGGCAAGCTGATCGGCCACGGAGAGCTATGGCGGCGACGTCGTGAGCACGAGCTGCCATTTCGGCGGTTAAGAAAGTTCCAAGCCAAATTCTAGATTTCTTGTTTGGCTCTCTTACTTCACAAACCCATTTACCAGATTTTCTCAGACGAACTCCTCTGTAAATTGGATGACGAGTCTCACGAAACTTCTTCCGACCTGCTGGTTTCTTCGGACAACTCGCTGCAAGTGTCGGAGAATAATCGCCGCCTGAGGAAACCGAAGACTCGTAATCAGAGCCAAACATCTCCGCGAATTCTGTAAATGAGTTCATTGATTATAAAACTCTGTTTGAAAATAAAACTGAATATTGGATAAGATAACACGAAGACTAATAAATCTGGATAACGTTAAGTAGTAAGTAACTTGAGAGTTGAGAGTAAAAAGACTGTTTTTCAGATAAGAAGATCTCTGTGTGATAAAATATTTTTTTATTTCTCTCTCTTTCTTTTCTTTTTCTTTTTTAAGTTAGTAATTAGCTCAGAGTTGGTTGCTAAGTTTTATAGTGGGCGAGAGAATGGATATTTGTAGGACCCAACACGGAGTTTCTATCTCTAAGTATGACACGTGGACAACACACAGCTAAAATATCTTCTCGATTTTGCTTAAGCGTGTTTGTTTAAACTGGTTACCCACTCAGTGTCCGACATGTGTCATTTCACCTTTTTGAGACGGCTTTTGACTCTTCACTCGTTATACCTTTTATGAGTTTTTTATTAACTTCTATTGTGTAAATGTGTGGCTGTGAACTGATATGTAGTGTAGGACAACCATTAATTATTATTTAATTCATGACTAAATTTTGTTATATTAGTTGTCACTTAAATTTTGTTATATTAGTTGTCACTCCTTATACTTTTTCTTTCCTTTCTTTTGTTTTTGGTGAAGGCTACCCTATCTTCCTTTGACATATTGTGCATTACAATTTATTTCTGGAATGTGAATAGCAGTAGATATTTGTGCCTCAATATTCAGCTAAAAATTAATTTAGAACATAAAAAAACATATACAATCAAACATTCAAATTAATAACGTTATTTTCTTTGTTAATTTATCATAATTATTTATTTATCAATGTTCTAAATAAATCAAAACTTATTTTTGTACAAATCATTTTCTTAATTTATAGCACGTATTGATTTATTTTAATTAATTTAATCATTTTCAAATGTATTTTTTGAATAAAACCATAAGTGTGAAAGTCATATGTTTTGTTTTTTTTCACTAAATAATTATATATTAGAAACCAAGATGAGCTGCAGAGTTGAATTTATGTTTTTAAATAATAAATTTTTAATTAATAAGATTAGATATTGTTTCTAGACAAGTCCCCTAAATCTAAATCTTACAGCCAAAATTCTACCTACAACTAAATAAACCAATTGTTTACATAAACTAACTTAAACTAAAATATATTCTTATATAAGAAATTTTTATTTTTTAAAATATTTTACATAGATAAAAAAAACCATAATTATTAATCATTTTGCCATTCATTTTAATTAGTTACACATAGAGTTGGCTGTCACCATCTGGACGTCACTAGTTGTAGTCTTGTAATTCATTAGATTTGTAAAACTAAAAATACATTAATTACTTTATATACATTATATACATTGTATACAGAAAAACAATAATTATAATAAAGAGAATCAATATTTTAGAAAGAGAATCAATACAGGCTCAGTTGGCTTGTCCCTGATCTAGCTTGGCACCAGGTGGGGGTTCTAATCCTACCAGTTCTAGTGAGAACAATTTAGCTATGGATCGGACCTTTGTCGATCCCATTAGTAGAAAGAATGAGTAAGATTGACAAAAAAAAGGTAAAAACTCAAACCTTCTTAATTTTGAAACGAGATAGTACCAAAATATTCCCTACATATATCTAATTAATTATGGGTAATAATTAATTAGATTCTATATATCTAATTTTGATTGGAGGGTAAAACTAGAATTATTTGTAAAAAATTGTATTGAAAATGTAAAATGATACTTTTTGTGTAACTATTTTTTTTTGATAGAATAACACTTTTTAAGAAATAGAAGGATTATGTATTCTCTTGACAAGAATCATGAGTTTTATTCTCAAAAAAAAAAAGGAACCAGGAGTGAATTTAAAACCAAAAAAAAAAAACGAATCACCATGTTAATATTCTTTTGTGCGTTATAACAGACCTAGAGTGTGTTTGGGTTTAGGAGACAAAAAAAACGGAGAGGTGTTAGGGTCCTCGTAAAAGGAGTTGTGGTAAACATGCAGCAATAAATAAATAAAACAAACACATGCTGCATGCAATTCATCACAATTTATAGCCTCTCTCTCTCATTCTAAACTAGTTTCTCTCCCTTCTCTCTAGTGGTCGTGACGACTAACGAGCTCCTCCTCTTCCTACGGCCACAACACCTTCTTCTCCACCACCGTAAGCTTCTTCCTTCATTTCTATCTTTTGTTCTTCTTCTCTCAAGCTACCTCTCATCTACTTCCTCTCGACGAAACGTCGCCAAACACTGCGAATTTTGTTTCCTACAAAGTACTTCAGTAAACTTTTTCGATCCCAGAGTTAGCTTTTTGCTTCATTTTCATTTTCATGTCGTACATTGTTCCTCGTATTTCTTTTTTTTTCCGAACCACTAAACTACAGCCACCACGATTGTAATATACTTTACAATATAAGAACCATTTTACTCCATCCTTTCTCTACTGTTTTGACATTGATTTAAATTATACCCAATAAAAAAGTAGTCAGTATATGGAATATGTATGTATCAGATGTTCGAGAAAATACCTACCTCCGCTGGTTGTATGATTATATTGCATCCGCCGAATAAGGATAGTCACAACTTGTCTTATACATGTAAAAGGAAAGTTAAATGGTTCAATAACCAATGTAATAAACTAAACAAGATGGTCGTATCATATGTAATTGTACTACGGCAAGGACCGGTAGAACAGCACGTCATAAAATATCTCAAATGTAAATATAATATCTCAAGTGTTAATATAATACCTCAAATGTAATTATAATATTTCACGTATTAATATAATATCTCAAATGTTAATAATATCTTCATAAGAAAACAGTAGAAACAAAATATCTGCATCCTAAAAGTATTGGGGTACAATAATGTCTTTCGTCAAACAAATCTATCACTCTCAAGCCCTTAACGTTAGTGTAAGTATGTAAATTCACAGTTTATATTATATTATAATGTCATAAAGGTTTTGGGGCATATTTGGAATGTTGAGACTTCGTTTTCATCTATGTGTAATGATTTTGTGGCCACATATATTCTGATTTGAAGATTACTATTACACTTTTAAAATATATGAGAAAGGAAATAAATACAAAAAAAAATATTTATTTGTATTGTATTATTCACAGTCGTATCTCACACTACACACCAACAGAAATGAAAAGATCCATTCTAAAAAAGGATCTAAAAGACTTTAAACAATAAAGAAATAAAATACCAAAAATGGAAGTAAAAATCGAATTTAATAACTCCATAATGACACGTCATCATCTCCATCACCATCATAATTGTGGTTCCATTGTACAGAGGGAAGAGGCAAAAGCATCCCTTCGGCCATATTAGCCAATAATCTTGGCATTCCAAACATCCAACGCCTTCTGTATATCCTTTGCGCATGTTGAGTTTGGGATTCTGAGCCTCCAAGCCGAGTCTGCGAAATTGAGACAAGCTGATCGACCACGGAGAGCTATGGCGGCGACGTCATGAGCACGAGCTGCCATCTCAGCGGTTAGGAAAGTTCCGAGCCAAATTCTAGATTTCTTGTTTGGCTCTCTTCACAAACCCATTTACCAGAGTTTCTCAGACGAACTCCTCTGTCAATTGGATGACGAGTCTCACGAAACTTCTTCCGACCTGCTGGTTTCTTTGGACAACTCGCTGCAAGCGTCGGGGAATAATTGTCGCCTGAGGAAACCGGAGACTCATAATCGGAACCAAACATCTCAGCGAATTCCGTAAATGAGTTCATTGATTATAAAATTGGAAACAAATTGGATACTGGATAAGATAAGAAGAAGACTAAAAAGATCTCAGTTTTCTTGATAAAAGACTTAATAATTGAGGTAGATTTAAATTGTTTTGTAGTTAAAGAAAAGTTAGAGTGAGAGTTGGGGTGTATATAGTTATATTGGCCAAAGATATTTATAAAATTTGGTGAGCAAAAAAAAAAAAAAACAAGATATTTCTGTGGAGAAGACAGAGCTAAGGAATCCCACGGTTCTGTAAATTGAGTAGTTAAAAATTTTAAGTCACTGTGAATCTGAAATGTGTCATTTAACCGTGTGGTGGTGAGAGTCTTCACTCGTTATACCTTTGTGGGTATTGTTTTAAACTTCTACTTGCCGATTGTGTGGCTGTTGTTAAAGGGCTGAGTGTGGGGCATTTAATATTAGACATAATCATCTCTTAAAGGATTTTTTAATGTTTTATTTCTTGGACATATCGTGCAACCTTATTATTTATTATTAGAGAATATATTTTTTGAAAAATGTTCACGTGTAATGTTTAATTTTAACATGATTGGTTAGAAAATTACCTTAACAATAAATTACTACATTAAATTTTGTTATACTTTTAATATTCAAATAATAATATTTTTTTGTTATATAAATAAATACATTCAAAATTCATAATTAAAATTATTATATAAAATTTAAAATTTGTAAATGCATTAATTATTGTTTTGACTTAAGTTTGTTTAAAAAAATCATGATCTTTTAAATTTTAAAATGATCTCAAAATTAGTTAAGAAAATCTTATATATTATTAGAGATCGTGATTTTTATCAAAAAGCTTACGTGTCAACACCATGTTTAATTTCAACGTAGTTGATTACAAAGTTGCGATTAATATTAAAATTTAGTTTATTTTTATATTTAAATTATTTTTTAATTTTAATAATGTAGATAATTAAATTAATAAATAAAAAAACTAAAACTTTACATTTATATAAAATAAATTCTTATTTAATTAAATATTTTTTATTTTGACTTAATTTTTATTTTTAAGAAAATACAATGATAGGTTATTACAAATATTGTTGTATTTTCTATCAAAAACCTTACGTGTTAACATCACGTTTAATTTCAACATGGTTAATTAAAAGATGCCCTTAATATTAAATTAGTTTCTTTTTATTTTTAAATTATTTTTGATTTTTTATAATGTAGATAATTAGATTAAATTCATATAAAATTAAAATTTTACATTTATACAAAATAAAGTTGCATTTGATTTCATATTTTTTTATTTTGACTTAATTTTTTATTTTAAAGAAAATATAATGATCTCTTAAATTTTAAAATTATCTAAAAATTAGTTTTAAAAAAAATACAATTTTTAATTTTAATAAGATAAAGATAATTACAAATATTTTGTACTTATCATAATCTTTAATAAATCATATTTCTATTTGAATGTTATGCTTTTTAAAAAAAATTGCTTTGTCAAAAGTTTTAAATTTTATTCAGATAACATGAAATGAATGATATAGAAGAGAAACTCTACATTGATGGTTCAAAAGTATATACAAAATAGTTAGGCATTTGTGTTTTTGCGTTACATTCATATGCTTATAAAACATAAAATCAATAAAGATTTGAATTATGTATATATTTTGTTTTCAATGTTAGAATCCACATGTTATTGAAATAGAAAATCAATGTAAGATATTTATACCAAAAAATTAGACTAATAATATTTTTAATGCATAGAAAAAAATTTCAAAAGCATAACCATATGTATAATATTATTTGTTAAATATAATATCAATGAAAGCAATTATCTATATATTATTTTCATATACATAATGTTATTTTACTGTATGTCTTAAAAATTTTGGTTTAGAAAAATTCATACTTTTTGGTGTTTTATTCTCATATCAATTATTAAAAGATTTATTACTACTTTGTCTGTTTCAAAATATAAGTTGTTTTGCACACAAACTAAGATTTTCTTTTTTACATTTTCTAAAAAGACTGTCATTTAATATTTGCATCTTATTAAGAAAAAAAATGAAAAATGGTTTAAAAAAATCATTACAAGAAAACATTAGCTTAACGACGTCGATTTATGACGTAATTGGGACGTCCTAAATTAGGGACGAAAAGCCTATGCTTATACGTCGAACATAACATTCATTGTAAAAGTCTTGTAAAATTACAACGAAATCATTTGTTGTAAAAGCGTGCCTCATTTACGACAAATTCACGACGTATTGACATGTTTCTAGTGATTCATCGTAAAAAAGTCTCAACATTGCAAGATCTTTACGATGAAAAAAATTTCTAATGATACGTCGTAAAAATATCTCCACATTGCAAGACGATTTGGAAAACGTGTTTGGAAAAAAAAACATTTTTGAAAAAAAAAGTTTTTGAAAAAATATAGTTAAAAAAAATGTCTTTTGGTGGTGATATTTTCGAGCAACGGAGTGGATGTATGTGCATAGAGATGCTACTGGAATCGTGACAAAATAGTATATAAACGGGGTAGAAATATTCATGCACCAAGCCAGTCATACCGAAATCACGCTTGAATCGGGTAAGATGTTTTGTCCTTATCAGAAGTGCAAGAATATGAAATTTGCTTGAATTGAAACTGTATGAAATCATCTATTAAATAAGGGTTTTACACCACATTATTACATTTGGTATCACCATGGGGGAGGTTATAATGGTGGTGGGAATGATGAAGCAAGTAGTTGTAATTATAACAATGTTGAAGTTAATCTAGCAGAACCGAGTAATTTGCATGATGTTGGTTAACAGAATGAGGTTCATGGGGTTGTAGAGCATGATAAGATGCATGAGATGGTCACATATGCATTTCAGGAACTAATACCGAACCGGTAGTTGCTGAGGCACCTAACTTAGATGCAAAAAGGTTTTATGAAATCTTATATGCTGCAAACCAACCTATCTACGAGGGATGTAGAGAAGGTTTTTCTAAATTGTCATTGGCAACTACGATGATGAACATTAAAACATATTGTAATTTATCTGAGACATGCATGGATATGTGGACTGAATTATTCAAAGAGTATTTGCCAGAAGACAATGTGTCTGCTGAATCATATTACGAAATTAAGAAATTAGTATTTAGTCTTGGTTTGCCTTATGAAATGATAGATGTTTGCATCGACAATTGTATGATCTATTGGAAAGATGATGATAAGTTACATGAATGTCGATTTTGTAAGAAGCCGAGATATAGGCCACAAGGGAGTGGGTGGACGAAGGTACCGTATCAGCGGATGTGGTACTTACCAATAACAGATACGTTGAAAAGATTATATCAGTCTGAAAGAACAACAACTACGATGAGATGGCATGCAAAGCATTCACAGACCGATGGAGAGATCAGTCATCCTTCAGATGGAAAGGCGTGGAAGTATTTCAATACGGTACATGAAAATTTTACTAGAAATCTTCAAAATGTTTATCTTGGTCTATGCACTGATGGTTTTAGTCCGTTTGGAATGTCTGGTAGACAATATTCTTTGTGGCCAATAATCTTTACGCCTTATGACATTCCTCTGGGGATGTGCATGGAAAAAGAATTTATATTCCTGAGTATACTAGTTCCTAGTCCTAAGCATCCAAAGCGGTCGCTTAACATTTTTCTGCAACCTTTGATTCATGAGATAAAAGAGTTATAATCTCATGGTGTTCGAGCATATGATTGCTCATCCCAAATAAATCTTATGATGAAGGCAGTGCTTATATGGACAATAAGTGACTTCCCTGCATACGAAATGTTATCAGGGTGGACTACGCATGGGAGATTGGCTTGTCCTTATTGCCTTGGGAGGACGGATGCATTTCAACTGAAGTATGGGAGGAAGACGTGTTGGTCTCTTTCATTGAACCATCCGTACTGACGAAACACGACCTTGTTCAAGAGTAAAGTGAAGGTACGGGATCCCTCACCACCATATCTATCCGGGAAACAAATTGAAGCACAAATTGATTACTATGGTGCTCAAGAAACTGTTCTTCGAGGGGGTAATTGGAATGTTCCAAGTAATATGCCAGACCAGTATGGACAACATCACAACTGGTATAAAAGAGTATATTTTGGGAGCTGCCATATTGGAAAGATTTGCTGATTCGACATAATTTGGATGTGATGCATATTGAGAAGAATTTTTTTGAGAATATGATGCGTACAATACTGAACGTAGCAGGAAGGATTAAAGATAGTAAAAAGTCACGGTTAGACTTGTCAGCTGTTTGTGCTAGAAGTGAGTTGCATATCAAAAACGATGGCAAAATTCCAGTTCCCATATATATGTTGTCATCAGAATCGACAACAGTGTTATTCAGTTGGGTAGCATCAGACTTGAAATTTTTTGATGGGTATGTTTCGAATCTCTCCATAGGTGTTGAGCAAGGGCAAAAGTTTACAAGGATGAAGAGTTATGACTGTCATGTGTTCATGTAGCGGCTATTACCATTTGCTTTGGCTGAGTTACTTCCAACAAATGTACATGAAGCACTTGCAGGTAATTATTTTAACTAAGTATTAAATAATTAATGGATTAATTAGACATCATTCTGATATATGTTTTATATATTGTAGGTATTGAAGTTTTTTTCGAGATTTGAGTGCACGGACACTCACAGAAGAAGGTTTGGAACAACTTTATGACAATATTCCAATCTTGTTGTGCAACTTAGAGAAGATATTTTCTCCTTTGTTTTTTGATGTTATGGAACATCTCCCAGTTCACCTTTCTCATGAAGCATTACTTGCTGGACCTGTTCATTTTCGATGAATGTACTCATTTGAGCGGTTTATGAAAAATTTGAAAGGCAAAGCAAAGAATCTGGCAAAAGTGGAAGGATCAATCGTCGCCGATAAGCTAACAGAAAAAACATCTCACTTCACGTCGTACTACTTTGCACCCACCGTTCAGACACAAAAAAGAGCACCTAGGAGATATGACGATGGTGGAGTGGCCGCAACTTATGCAGTAGAAGGAGTTCCAGATATCTTCTCCCCTATTGGTCGTCTCGGTGGGAAATTGAATGAAATTTGGTGGAGTAGTACCGAAGACCGTCACGCGGTACACACGTATATACATCTAAATTGTACTGAATTGCTTCCGTTTGAAAGATATATGTAAATTAATTATTTAACTTTCAGTTATTAATTTAACATATATATATATATTTCTAATATGTATATATATACTATTACTTAATTAACATATATCTACATTTAGTTTATTTGTAACAGGTAAAAGAAGCTAGGAATTTCAGAGATTGAATTCAATAAACGAAAAGATATGCACTTTGCACCATGGTTGAAAACTCAGATGAATTATTTAGGAGAATTATTCTAATTAAATTATAATATTTTATTAAAAAAATAAATTAAGATTAATTTATTCGTGCATGCAGGTTGACAATGATGATCCATTTTATCCACCATGGTTTCATAATTTGATTCAGTGTCCAACTGCTAAGATAACAACGGCACCCATGTATTTCACCAGAGGATATACGTTTCATACCTTTGAATACGGAAAAAGACGGGCGACCACTAATTATGGAGTATATGTGAAGGGTGAAACAAATTTTTATGGGATCTTGCAAGAAATTATTGAAGTGGAATTTGTAGGATTGATTCGGCTGAAATGCGTGCTCTTCAAATGTGATTGGTTTGATCCCTTAGTTAACAAAGGTGTTCAATGCAACAAATTTGGAGTTGTAGATGTAAACGCAAGGATAAGATACAACAAATTTGAGCCTTTCATCTTAGTATCACAAGCAGAGCAAGTTAGCTTCATTACATACCCTAGGATCAAAGAATCCAGAATCACTTGGTTATCAACTATTAAAATCACTCCCCGTGGTCAAATTATTGGAGGTGGAGATATACCCTTGCAAGAAGACTCATGTACGGATATACGGGCACCTGATCAAGCTACAGAGGAAATTGTGCTAATTGATCCGCAAAATCGAGAATACGAAGATCTTTCTGATGACAACGATAGTGATCGTGATGAATTTGATGAAAGTGATGACGGTAATGGAGATGATAGTAATGATAAAAGATCTGATTGACTATGTATGAAAACATTATTTTCATGTATTAATTATGACAAATCAAGTAATGTATTAAGAATTTTCAGATCATATTGTTTTTACATTGTTGAATTAAAATCGAATATGTATACAAACTAAAGTATTAACTACAAACCAAATTAAAACCTTTAAGACCTTTACAAACGTTATACAAATTGACCAAAATTAGGATTGTTATAAATAATAAACTTTACAACGCGTTTACGACGATTTGTCATAACGACGTCATAAAGTATTAATTACTTTAGCATCGTTATTACGACGAATTCATCGTAAACGTGTTGTCAATGTAATTAATACTTTACGACGTCGTTACGACGAATTCGTCGTACACGCGTTGTAAAGTTTATAATTTATAGCAATCCAAATTATGGTCAGTTTGTAAAGGTTTTAATCGTCATAAACGCGTTGTAAAGGTGTTCGTCGTAAAGGATTCGTAGAGTATTAATTACATTTTTGTCGTGTTTACGACGATTATGTCGTAAACGCATTGCAACTTTACGACGCTTTTACAACGACACCAAATCTATATATACTCACCACAGATCCTCTCTTTCGTTGTTCATTCCTTACTTCCTTCCATCTCTCTAAGGTTTGTCTTTCTTCTCTCTACAATTTCTCTCTAGTTTTAGTTTTTAATATAGTAGATCGATCTATAATTCCCCGTAAGCATACACGTCGGTTGCATTATAGTAAGTTTATTAAGGACACTTCTTCGACGGTACCAGAGACTCAGTCCCAAACTGCTCCACCAACCGGTAATCTACCTCCGTCACAGCCAGATCCGGAGCCGCAACCAAATGATCCTGTCCAGCCTCCACCAGCTGCTAGAGCTATTCATCCGAATCTCATGATACCACCGGATGCACCCTATGCACTGTATAGAGTAGAAGATCTTCTCGTGGATGGAAATCGCGAGAGTATGGATGTACTGCATATTGATCAACCTAAGGGTACTTATTGGTACGTATTCTATTTACTATAAGTTTTAATTATTAATTTTAACAATTTTAAATTAAAATTAATTAAAATTGTATATTTACTTTCATTTTTTTTTTTAAAATTTCAGGTTTGGTGTGGATAGCAAAGTAGGGCGAAACATTACAGATTGCATTAAGAGTTACTTTGTCGAGCCGACCCCGAATTGGACATCGACCCCACACTACATTCGCGTAACGTGGTTTAAAATTTTTGCGGTAAATATTTGTTTTACTTTTAATTATTTCATTTTATTTGAAATTATTTAATAAATTAATATTAAATCTTTTTTTAACAGCAATAGTGGAATTGGGATGTCTCTATCACCGAGACGGTCAAGTTTCAGTTCAACAAGAAGGCAATGAAACTGCTTTATAATACCGTTTCTTATTGGAAGACTGATTGGGAGGTGAAAGAGATGCGAGCAAACCTTGCTTTATGATGGCCGCAGTTTGGGAGGGGATGAAATGTTTTTGGAGAGACCCTCATTCGGTGAAGAAATCTGCTCAGGGTTCCGCTTCTCAGAACACAGTTGGTCCAGGCGAATTTCTTCTCGCTATACTTCACACTGCTGGACAGACTCCTTTTGGCAGGGTTGCTTTACAAATGGTAAGTTGGTTTATTTAGTATTTAAATATTTAATTAATTCATTTTTTCATTAATTTGATATTTAACTAAGTTTTACAATTTTTAGGCTGAAAAATTAGGAAATGTTCCTTTTCTTCCGGATTTGTTCGAGCGGACTCATAAGAAGAAGTCCGGGATTTTGGTTGATGCTAGATCGGAGAAGCTGCACAACAAAGTCGTAGCTGCCGTATAAGAGCGTCAAACTCAGTTTTCCCAAGAAACCTCTGATGGTACACATGTGGTATTGACTACTTTAAAAGTAGACATAATTTATATACAGGTACGTAGTTAATATATATTATTAAGTATATAATTATGTTATTAAGTTATTTATTTAATTTCATTGTTTAATTAATTCTTACGAATATAATTAACGTTTTTAGAGATTGCTCAGAAGAAGAAATGACGGATTTTTGGAGTAGGATCCGCCCAAGATGTCCCGAGAGTCACTTTTTCTTGGATAAGGGAAAATTCTCTCCGTTCTTAGTTGATGGCTATGCATACCGAGCAGATTGCGCAGCTACAGCGATCGACGGATGAAACGTTTCTAGCAATGGAGTCCATGTTTGATATTTTGGTTGCGGACAATCCGCATGCGATGGAGGCATTATAGCGTAGACGTCAGACTCTCGGGATTCAGACTTTGACCCACGAGGATGTCGATTTAAACCAAAGAGTGGCGGAAAAGCAAGATGACCGTAGTGTGGATATATTAGATGAACTTATGCGATCAGTTATTTTCTATTTTAAATATTTTGTATTTTAATATTTAATATTTTTATAATAACTTTTTTAGTATTTTAAAAATGATCTTTATTTAAATTATCCATTTTTTTAATTTTTATTAAATCTAAAAATATTGTATAAATATTTTTATTTGTAAAAATAAATTAATTACATTCGCCCCCAATTTGTCGTTAAAATCTTTGTCCCTAATTCGTCGTAAGCATCTCGTCCCTAATTCGTCGTAAGCCTTTGTTTATATTCGTCCCAAAATTGTTGTTAAATGGTTCGTCCCTGATTCGTCGTAAGACACTTATGTCCCCAAATCGTCGGAAAGGATTTCGTTGTTGATTTGTTGTAAAACTAACAACGTTAAATCGTCGTTACGTAGACTTTAAAATTAACGATACTGTTACATCCAATATCTTTGCAACGAATTTACAATGTTTCTCTCTCCTCCCTAAGTTACAACGTTTTACGACGAAACCTTTACGTCTCTTTTACAACTAATTCCTTGTCTTGCAATTTTGACGACGAATTAGCAACGAATTATGCTTTACGACGATCAGGATACGACGAATCGAGGTTCGTACCTAATTCTTTGTAAACAGAGTTTACAACAAATTGCCATCGAATATTGTCCTCGTAAACTGCATGTTTTCTTCTAGTGAAATTAAAAGAAATATGAAAAATTAAATTTTTCTTAACTGTTCGTACCAGGTCTAGTACAACAGTACTAAATCCAAAATTCTGATATATAGAGGGAAGAAAGGGCAAGGAGTCTTGAGAATTTAAAGAGAATAAGTCGACTGCCAAATAGTAAAGAAGATTACTGAGTAGAGTTATATTGCTTAATGTGTGTGTCAAAAAGCCGATCCCCTTTTTGAAGGATATGCTCCTCTATTTATAGATCATAGAAGCCGATCAAAGTAGTTTATAAAAAGGAAAGATTACAATTGTTTAGATATGATCTTATCTAGAAGATCTTCGCTAGATTTTCAGAAATTTTCCGTATCGGAATATAAAAAATTCTATTTCTCTGCTTGATGACGTGTCGTCTGACTTCCTTCATGCTTAGCGCACTTCCGAGTTGACTGAAGATATCCAAGTTGATACTTCGATAATCTTGCTGAGTTCAAGACTTAGAATATTCGCCCATTGTTTCTTGTGGACCGAAGTAGGATCTCAGATCCACCTCTAACAATTGTTGCCCCCATACTCGGAAATTCATAGCAGAATTTTCAAGTCGGGAAAATTACCTGCTTCTAGAATCTTCGGTCCACGTGTCAGACTATGATTGGGTTACTCTGGCAGTCGCCTAGTTTTTTCCGCGAGTCATCATTTCACGATGATTCGACCTCCGCTATACTTCTATAAATACCGTCCTAATTTCTTTATTTTTTACTTTTATCCGAGATTAACAAGGTAACTTCTTTCTCTTTTATTCTTCCTTTATAAAATATCGTCTAGTTTCGAGAGTTCCAACTTTAGTTCCTTTTCAGCTTCTAGTAGTAGTAGAACTCAAGATAATGTTGAGCTGCATCTTTTGAATATTCATAGTAGTGAATTAGATGATTGGTATGATGGACTCAACATTGGGTCATCAATTATTCACACGAGGAAATGAAAGAAACTCTACACCGCATGTCATGATATGGAGAAAGTCAATGTTAAACTCCCCGATTCGGATTCCTGACCTTGAACTCCTTCAGAAAGTTATGTTGCCATTAATGACTGGTGGTTCACAGAAACCAAGATATGGTTTCCAATTCCGGATCTCCTCGCTAGATATTGCTATGCTCGGAGGATCGCGATGACTCAGCTCAGAGTTGCCAGAGTTGCGAACATTGTTGGAGTTTTGATTCTTGGCAGTGAAGCGGGAGTTGATGTTTCAACTCGGCTTTTTGAGGATATGAAAGACTTCTGTGAAGTAAAAGCCTCAGAAAGGACATTCTTTGCCAGGGCTAAAACTGGCATTCGGTTCTTAGATGATCCAACTTCCAAAGTTACGGGTTGGAAGAATCGTTATTTTTTTTTCGTCCATACAAAGTTTTTCGTTTGTGGAGAGATATGGAGTTTCTAACTCCTTGGGCAAGAACACCCGGTAGACTTCTAGGTGTTTTGATGCTTCAATATTCCTCGATTTCTGAATACTTATATTTGCTTCTTTCATTTAACAGTGAGGCATCCATCGTCATCTGTTCGCCCTCATCTCTTCAACCATCAGAAACTGTTGGATAGACTTTTTAGCGTTCCTTGGCTCAGCTGGAAGTTTTTGCCAGACGGTCTTCTCGAGAAAATCGCTTCCCACTACTCAAGGGGTAAGTCATCATTGTTTTATACAAAGGTCAAGTACCCTTAGCTTCACTTTGGTCCCTAATTGTCGTTTTATTTCTTCAGGAACTCTTCAAATCAACATGGGGGTTGACGACTTTGCCATACCTAGCATTTTTGGTGGCTTAGATGCCATTCTCGAGGATGTTTCGCCTTCTTCTACTGATGTCGGCACTCACCCAACTTTTGACTCTGTCCTCAAAGAGGACTCGGCTGCCGAGGTGTAGTGAACAGAGATTTCCGAAGCTCTTATAATTGACTTGGAGCTTCAAGAAGCGAATGTTTCGGCCCCTGAGGCCAAGACTGACCTTTCTGAGAAGGTTAGAAAAGGTTCCAAGGGTTCCCCATTTTCAAAGAAAAAGAAGACAAAAAACCTGGTTAAAATTCGGGATATTGAAACTCCCTCATCTCCTGCTGTTTCCTCGGGTTCGAAGATAAAGCCAGAGAAAAGAAATCATTAACCATTTCTGCCACTCCCAGTAAAAGTTTTTGCTGAGTCCCTTTTGCTAAGCGTTTAGGCGATGAGGTGATTAGTCATTGTTTGGTGATATCAGGTCGTGCAGCCGCTCTTGAAGTTGTTCAGAAGGCAACATCTAAGCGTAAGGAGCCTCTTCTTCTTGTTGAAATCCCTTGAAGCAAGAAAAGCAAGGTTGCGGGGACTTCAAGTATGCTTTTGAGGAGTCGGCCCCAATTAAGGATTATGGGATGGAGGAAGCCGACTTGAAGCGCTACCTCAAGGATTCTCCTGAGACCCTTCCTCCTGTTCCCGACATGCTCAACAAAAAAGAGTATATCGAGACTGCGAAGTTAATGTTCTCGGTTAATTTTGGAGCTCAAATTTATTTATCTGACTTGGCTAAATTCTAACTATCTTGTCTCTTCTTTTTTTAGTTTATTGCCCAAATAAACTGGGTTCTCTTTGGCAAGGAGAAGGCTATTATTACGGAAGCTGAGAATGCCCGCCAATTTGATGAGATGTCCAAACAAATTGATAAATCTCATCAAGAGGCAGCTGAAGCTAAGTCTTCCTAGGTGAAAGTTTACACTGATTTAACTCGGGTGACGTCCGAGTTAAAAGTAAAGCGTTTGAAATCTCTCGAGTATGAGGAAGGTCCTAGTTGACCCTGATTTCTTACGGGTCTTCCAACCATGCTTCGACTAAGGCAATTGTTGATAAGGAGGTCATCATGGCTCTGCACCCAGACGACCTGGTCATGCCGGCTTTCGAGTTTGGCGAGTCTTCCAGTTTGGAGATGGCTGCTTTTGCTTGGAACGAGTTGCTTGCACTCAAGCCGGATCTGAATAAGGTAGCTGCTCCTGGGACTTTCTAGTCTAATTCCAACTCCTGAGCCGTGTTGGGAGGATGACCCATCAACAAAAATTCTCCATGTTCGAAGAACTTTGTCCGACTGTAAATGTTCCAAGTCGGGAGACAATTTGATTAGGAAGTCGGCTAGTACTTTAGACTTTGTGCTGGTTCTTCCTTTGAATTCGATATCGTATTCACTAAACTCAATAGCCCATTTAGTTAGTCTTCCGGATTGGTTCGGACTATGCAATATTGTTCGTAGCGAATGATTTGTTAATATGATGATGGTGTGAGATTGAAAGTAAGGTCGTAACTTCCTGGCCGAGGTTACAACTGCTAACGCAAGTTTTTCTGTAGTCGGACGAGTACGCTACTTACTGCCGATGCTGGTGTAGAAAATAGAATGTTGAGTTCCTCTATCATCTCGAATGAGTATGCTATATACTGCCAACGCTGAGACGGCAATATGTAAGTATAATGGTTCGCCATCTTTGATAATAGGATTTTGCTCTCATGCAATTCAAATCCTTATAGTATATAAGGTATCGAACCAATAAGTGTGTTGCTAACACTCATGATATGACAAACTAACTAATCCAAGCCAAATCTAAAACAATGATTCTGTCACAATCACAAATAAAACAACTAAGCATAAACAGAGCAAATAACGTAAAACCAGAGCAATAAGGAACAAAGCATGAGGAAACAGAGAATTAAAACTAAAAATAGAGGAAGGAACAAGCTAATAGGCAAGATAAATAGAGGTTCTTGAGGAGTGAGATCATTGACTAATGTTTCACCAGGGGATTCCAATAACTTACTTAGCAACCTAATTAGCAGAACTCTAGGCAATAGATTCTAAATCAATCAGAACCATTCTCATGGAATCTAAGAACTCAACCCAACTGCAATCTGATCATACTCTCATAAGCGATCACACATGGATTGGCATGAAAAAACAACATATTCTAGCTAATATGCAACCAAAACAACCAATATCTTAGGCAAGGAAAGCAAATCTCATAACTAGGATCATTCGAGCATTTCATCGAACACTTGGTAGGTGTATGAAAGCCTAACATCATATAATAAATAGCTAAGATGCAAAAAGCATAAAGAACACCTAAACTGAAGAAATCCAACATAAATAACCTTAAGCAAGCTTGGAAACCCCTAGATATACACTAATTTAACTTATTTCCTCAAGAACCCTAATTGACTACTCACAAATCATGAACAATTGTATAAACCCAGAAAGTAAAACAAATTGCATAACTAGAAAGAGAAAAGAAAGATAAACAAACTTTGTTAAATAAACTAAAATTGAAACTCAATCAATCATTCAAGATTCAAGCATGAAACAATGAACAAAAGAGAGAAAACAACACTTTAAAATCTTAGATTCTTAAAATAAAAACGTGGATTCTGTTTTTGGAGGCTAAGGGGCTATTTACAACCCACTTAGCAAAACCCTAGAAAAGTAAAGAAAATAGTGTTCTGAAAAGTCCACTCAGCAGGATGGCGAGTGAGGTAGGCGAGCGGTGCATCTGGGCGTCTGGAACAGGTTCACTCGCAGGTGCAGGCGAGGCATCTAGGCGAGTGATGTTCTTTTGGGTAGAATCAAGTATATCTTCACTTCACTTAGTAAGTCTACTCAGCAGGATGGCGAGTGGGGTAGGAGAGTGGGGTAGGCGAGTGGTCTTGTTTAAATTCTTCTAGATGTCACTCGCATCAGTTCTGGAGAGTCATGCAGGCAAGTCAAGGTTCCTCCTTCTGATGTTATAGTTCACTCACAGCCTGCATCCGTGACACCGATCTGAGTCACAGTTCACTCACAGCCTGCATCCGTGACACAAGTCCGAGACACATCTAATGAGTTTATGGGAGTGTCACTCGCCTTGGTATGGCGAGTTGATGAAGCGAACTTGCCATATTCACGTCCATTGCTGCTCCAAAGTACCTAAAATGACTCCAAATGTGGTATGCATGCAATGTAAATGCAAAGTATGCAACATGAACCTAAAAGGGACTCTAGAATGATGAGAATGCCATGAATATGGATGCAATGTATGCTTAATGATGCTTCTAAATGTGCTAAAATGCAGACATATCAGTCTTCGGGTTTTGCCTGGATTGGTGGAGTCGAAAGATACTCTTTTAACTCGGAAAAAACATTTTCGCACTCCTCATCCCATTTGAACTCTTTGTACCCTCGTATTAATTGGTAGAACGGAAGACACTTGTCTGTTGAGCGCGAGATGAATCTGTTTAATGCGGCAATTCGACCAGTTACCCTTTGAACTTTCCGTTTGTTCTTCAGAGCAGGCAATTCTTGGATTAGCTTAATGTGTTACTTGACGCATTCTCATCTAATTAATTATGTAATCAGAACTACGTCTTGGCTTGATCCCTACGAGGTACGTAGGTAGCCTTCGGGTGCAACTAAAACTAAATAAAATTTTCATAAGTTCCCATCTCGGTTCAGCAAAAAAAAAAAAAAATTGAGTTACACCTTAACTCCCGAAAAAGACGAGATCAAATTCTCGCGAAACAGAGTACAACTCAACATATTTTCACACAGAATTTACCAAGATCAAATTCTCGAAAAACAAAAGTCGAGTCTCAAAACCTCACCGGGTCGAAAAATGTCGCCTTATATAAGTCGAGCCTTAAAACTTCGCTAGGTCAAAAAACCCCGCTCTATAAGCCGAGTCTTAAAACCTCCACGGGACGTAAAATCCCGCTCAATATATTCGAGTCTTAAAATCCAACCGAATCTCTAAAGTCGTAAATAATAAAGCTAAGTCTCAATCCTCACGTAAGTCGAGACCCAATTTCTCGCAGACCTCAAAACTGGGATCTAGTTCTCGCAAACAAAACACGAGATTAAATTCTAGCAGAAAGACAAAGCATAGCTTTGTACAGATTTTTCGAGAAGAAATCTTCAACAAAGACGAACCATAGTTTCGTGCAGAATTGCGAGATCAAGTTCTCACCAAAAGACAAAGCATTGCTTTGTATAGATTTTCCAAGGTGAAATCCTCGGCAGGACGAAACATAGTTTTGTACAGATTTGCGAGATTAAGTTCTCAAATAAAGACAGAACATATTTCTGTACACGTAAACAAAAATTTTCTCAATAAAAACAAAAGTTACATTGCTACTAAGGTTATTTCCGAGGTCGATAAAAATTAAACTGTGTCTTAAAATCTCAGCTTTAAACGCCAAACTGTAAAATTTCTCTTCCTAACAACCGGGATCGAACTCTTAAATTTAGGAGAGAAACTTAGCTAACACGCAAAAAACAAGAAAAGACCTCGGGAATTAAACTTTGTACTTGCCTGATTATCATACAAAATTACAAAACAAATTTTTTTTTTAACAAGTTCTCATATTTGGATTTCAAAGTCGAAACGAATTAGAATATCGTATTAAACAAAATAACAATGTTGTTAATTATACAGGTAAATATATTACAAGGAAATTGCCGATTACAAGGATCAAAGAGATGACTTATAAAAAGTTGAACTACGATTACAAGAATCAGAGAGATGACTTATAAAAAACCAAATGGCAGTTACAAGAATCAAAGGGATGACTCTGAAAAGTACAATAATTCAGACAAAAAAGATGAATACTAATTCAGACAAGGATGTGAGAAGCTTCTTGGGTCACGCTGGGTTTTATAGAAGGTTCATTAAAGATTTTTCCAAGATAGCTAGGCCACTCACTCGCCTGCTATGCAAAGAAGCTGAGTTCCTGTTCGATGCTGAGTATCTAGAAGCCTTTCTAAAAATCATAGAAGCATTGATATCAACACCTATTGTCCAAGCCCCAGACTAAAGTTTACCATTTGAGATCATGTATGATGCTAGTGATTATGCTGTCGGAGCAGTACTGGGACAGCGGAAGGACAAAAAGTTGAACGTGATCTATTATGCGAGCCGCACTCTGGATGATACACATTCCAAGTATGTAACAATATTATTAGCCGTGGTTTTTGCAGTTGAGAAGTTCAGGTCATACTTGGTTGGTTCGAAGGTGATTGTCCATACAGATCATGCAGCCTTGAAGTACCTTATGAAAAAAGAAGGATGCGAAACCAAGACTTTTGAGGTGGATCCTACTACTACAAGAATTTGATATTGCGGTGGTTGACTTGCCTGAAATGGAGAATAAAGTCGCAGATCACTTGTCTAGAATGATGATTGATGATCCAATACCCATAGATGACTCAATGCCAGAAGAACAACTCATGGCAATCAGGACAAGCAGAAACTATCATTGCGAGTCCAAACTTGCTCCAGGCTGTGGCGAGTCGAGTAGCTCAGTGGCCAGAACCCAATTTGTAACACTCAGCTCATCAGTTAACCCTGCAACCCAGAGCAGTGAGTTCACCTTACAGTCCATCGCAGGCCTGAATCAGTTCGAAAATAAGCTTGCTGGAGCTCATCTACCTTAGTACGCAGACTTGGTGAACTATCTAGTGGTCAAAGAAATACCGAAGAATATGGACAAATACCAAAAGAAGTTCTTCACAGATGTTAATTACTACTTCTGGGATGAGCCTTATCTTTACAAGAGAGGTTCTGATGGGTTGTTCAGAAGGTGTTTAGCTGAGGAGGAAGTTCAAGGAGTACTGGAGCATTGCCATGGTTCAGCATATGGTGGTCACTTCACTACATTCAAGACAGTTAAGAAAATTCTACTAGTTGGGTTGTGGTGCCCAACGATGTTCAGGGATGCTCAAGCTTTCATCTCTAAATGTGATCCATGCCAACGAGTAAGGAATATTGGTAAGCGCAATGAGATGCCTCAGAACCCGATTATGCACATTGAGATATTTGACTGTTGAGCGATATACTTCATGGGTCCATTTAATCCACATTCTGCTGGAAACACCTACATATTGGTGGATGTTGACTATGTGTCCAAATGGGTTGAAGTTGTGGCTTGTCCAACCAATGACACCAAGGTAGTGATTAAACTATTCAAAACCATTATATTCTCTAGGTTTGGAGTCCCAAGAGTGGTATCAACAAAGCCTTTGAAAGCCTACTGAAGAAATATGGCATCACACACAAGGTGGCTACACCTTATCACCCTCAGACCAGCTGCAAAGTAGAGGTGTCAAACAAGCAAATCAAAGGAATCCTCTCTCGGATTGTGGGTGCATCAAAACTTGACTAGGCTGTAAGACTTGATGATGCTCTGTGGGCATACCAATCAACTCATAAAACCCCAATTGGGAGAACGCCATTCCAGCTGCTGTATGGTAAAGCATGTCACCTCCTGGTTGAAGTTGAATACAAGGCAATCTGGGCAACTAAGTTTCTGAATTTTGAACTGAAGACAGCCCAAGAAAGAAGGCTCATCGACTTACATGAGCAGGAAGAAATCAAACTGGATGCTTATGAGAGCTCAAAGATCTACGAGGAAAGAACCAAAGCTCTCCATGACAAGAGGATAACACCAAAGGTGATCTCAGCTGGTGATCAAGTGCTTCTATATAATTCAAGGCTCAAACTGCTTCTAAGGAAGCTGAAATCCAGATGGTCAGGTCCATTTCAAGTGAAAGAGGTTCTACTTTACGGCACAGTCACTCTAATCAATAAGAATAGAGAGCACTTCACAGTGAATGGTCAGCGAGTTAAGCCTTATTTAGCTGATGGAATCATACCCGAGAGGACCGTAGCTCTTCTCGATGAGCCTCCTCGAGTCTGAAAGGAGAGCGAAGTCAAGCTTAGAGACTTAAAACAAGCGCACTTGGGAGGCAATCCCATGATATCCTTGTATATACTCTATTTTGTAACTTTTATTTGTTTTCGTTTTTATGTTATTCAGAACAAGGGGGTAAACAACAGAAATGAGAAGGGGCAAGCAGAACGACAATTAAATGTATATCAGCAGACCTCGCTACTGCTACTCGCCTGCAGGACTGGCGAGCTCAGCCTGACTCATCATGAGAAGGGCAAGCTCAGCCCCAAAGGTACCTAAAACTCCAACTTTCTCTTCTATTTCGCAACTGCATATGATCTCTTGTTTTGCTGGCCTAGGATTCTACTTCATGCTTTTATCCACACAGGAATTATGTGGTTTAAATTTTGGGGAGGGTTCTAGGGGTTACTAACTATGCTTTTGTGATCTTAGTTTGATTTTCAATGCATCACTTACATAGCATAAAAATCCATAAAGATTTTTCATTCATAGCATCGCATTTAAGGCATAGAAAAACCATAAAAATTTGAAAGTTTTTAGAAAAGCATTCCAAAAAATAGAGTGTTCATGCATTGCATATAGGATTGATTCTAGTTCTTTGGGAATTATCTTGCTGAGATTAGGCACTCTTGCTAGGTTCTTGGCTAGTAACCATAGCGAACTTAGTGGTTTGGTGATATCTCTCTGTAGAAAACCTATAAGTGGATTATTACCTTGGAGAACTTTGCTTGCAGTTGTGTTTTGAAAGAGTCAGGCTTGTTTCCTTCTAATTTGGACATCAAACTCGTCGAATTAGGGCCTTTAAATGCATTGAACATTTTCCTTGCTTGAGCTTAGTATGGTAAAATAACTGAAAGTGATAAGTCTCCAAACTGCAACTCATTCAATGATGCTTAAGGTGAGCGGGGATTGTGCGTAAACCTGTACCTTCTTGTGCCTCACTGAAACCATGGAGAGTAGAATATGAAGCAGCCATTCATTGGTGTGGAACCTTAAAAAGGAAGTGAAGCAGACCATTGAATAGGTTGCAGATTCAAAGACCATGAGTTTGTGCTTAAACTGAGCAAATAAAGGAACTACCAAGTGTGCTTCATTGAATATATGCCATGCCAAGTTCAAGAAGTTGATTCATATGTTCATCAATCTATAGTCCTATTAAGGCATTCACTCTAGAAATAAGGATTCAATTTTGTACTCTTAGAGACCAGCTTAATCATTAGGGACTTGAGGTTAGATGCTAAGCTTTTATGCAAGTATATGGTGAGATTTATAATGGAACATTGGTTTACTTGTGGTTTACAGATTTAACCTGTCAAGGTGCTTGATTGGCAAGTTAGATATTCCCTGCGTCTGCAAACTCTTTTCCTTCTTAGTTCATTGAACTTGCTTGAGGCCAAGCAAGCACTAAGTTTGGGGGAGTTGATATGCATGCATTTTACCCCATTTTAGCTGCACATCCATCTGCATTCATTCTCATAGCAGATTCAGCATTTTAGAGTCTTTTTAGGCTTGCATTGCATTCATTATGCATACACGTTGCATTTGGAGCATCTCAGGTACTTTTGAGCTTTTCGGAGCATTCTGGAGTGGATTTAGCACAAAGAATGCAAGGATCATCCTCAGATAAAGCGCCTGAACAGAATACCTTGCGAACTGAATATTTCACAAGCCAAATCAGTCCAACTCGTTAGTCAGACTCTACTAGGACCAGCGAGTGCAGCAGAAGAACAAAACCAAAATTACAAACTGAAGCACTTGCAAGCTGTAACTCGCCTGGTGAGCAACGAGTTGGGCTTGTTGGAAGTGACTGAAGCTGAAGCCCCAACTCGACAGGCCAAACTCGCAACCCTACCAGCCAGTTGAGCCACTGATCTATTTCTATTGACTTTTTCCCCCTTAGTTTACTTTATTAGGGTTTTGTGTTTTGAGCTATAAATACTACTCTCACCCACAAAACCACGGACGGGCAGTTTTTCCTCTTAGAGCAAGTTCTGAATTTTCGCTTTGGCTGGTTGTTGAATGCTTGATTTGGATTGATCAATTAAATTTTAGTTTTGCTTCTTTTCCATTCTGTCTTCATCTCTTTACTTATGCATTTAGCTTCAATTTCTAGATTGTGTTTTTGCTCATGACTAGTGAGTAGATTCATAAGAGGTTGTAGGGAAAAGGGGATTATGATCATTGAATATTGGGGATTATGATCATTCATTCAAGCCCTTTCATGCTAGATCTCTCCAATCTAGGTTGTGCTTAAGGCTTATTTCATTCTGGCCACTTGAAGTATGATGTTTGCATTTCATGCCTATGAGGTGTTTGTTAAAATGCTTGTTTGAGTCTAGGATTGGGATCTGCTCCTCTAGCCTAAGGGATTAGTTGTTTAGAGTGTAGATTATGCTTATTGAGATTGACCCTTCATGTCTTTCTTGCTGTTGATCACCATGAGAGTGGATTAGGTTGCAGTTTAGGAAGAGAGTTAGAAATCACGAGAGTGGTTTTGATTATTTGTGAATCTTGCCTAGAAATCGTCCTGAATAGGTTGTTGAGTGAATGATCACCCCAGCTAAGCTTGGATTAAGCGCCCCTGCTCCTTATAAACCCGATTTCATCTCTACTTAATTTCCTAGTTCGTTGTCTTATATTGTTTGCATCTATTTTTCTTGCTCATATTTCTTGCTTTGCTTTTTACTCGCTGCTCTGTTTGTATTGCCCTATCTCTGTTTAATTTTCTGTTTTGCAATCTATCAATCCCCACCCTAAAGGTGCTTGAACAAGAAAGGCTTACTATATTCCTAGTGTAGCAACACACTTTGGTTCGATGCCCATTGTTCTACAATAGATTTGATAACGTCAAGACTAAAAAATGTCAAGACAAATAATCTTGATATCAATTAATCACAGAAATGAAGTGAATGGTAAAAGAGGGATGGCGCGGTATTTATAGGAATTTACCGGAAACCAAAGCGATGCCAAGTAGTAATAATTACTCAGCACACAGAAATCAAGGGAACCGCCTCAAATAACCCAATCGCAGAATGACACGTGGACATAAGATTCTAGAAGCGGAGAATTTCCCGTTTCGGAAACTCGGCAACAGTTTTGAACTCGGTAAGTTTATCGAAGTCTCAACTCGGAAAATTTCCTTCTCAGAAGTGCGATGAAGCTTGAAGGAAGTCGGACGACACGCCAGAAAATAAAGAAATGAAAATTTTCCTATTCCGACATAGAAAATTTCCGAAAATCTAGCAGAAATCTTCAAGATACTGTCTTATCTAAAAATTTGTATATTTTCTTTTATCTAATTTACTTTGTAACCATCTTTACGGTCTATAAATAGAGGGGCATGTCCTTCAAAAAAGGGATCCGCTTTTTGGCACTAGACATTAAGCAATATACTGTACTCGGCAATCATCCTATTTGCAATAGACTTCTTGTTCTCCAAAACCTTGAAAAAATCCTTGCCAATCTTCCCTCTTTTGATCAGAATCGTGGACTAAGCTATTCGTGCTAGACCCAGTTCGAACAATAATGTAGATAAAACAGTTTCATGAATCAATTGTAACGCAAAAATGGTACAAATATCTCCCTTTTTATTTTCCTGTTTGATTACCTTGTTTCTTATTTATTACGCTATCGCTTTTATGTTTAGTGAGGTCACTAACATACTTAGTAATTACAGTTCACAAAAAAAAACATAGTAGTAATTACTAATTAATTGGAACCATAAACATTATATTTATAATGGCAACCTTTTATTGGTGAGAAAGCTAATAAAGTGGTGATATGTTTACAAAATTCTTGAGCTCCCTTTTCCTTAAAACAACTCGGTTGAACCCTGCTCCTTTTAAATTTGAGAACATACTTCTTCAAGGTTGGGAAGAGTGTCCGACTAATATTTTAATATTGCGGGCAAAACAATCGAGTTCATAATTTAAATCTTGACGAATGAAAAAAAGAGATAATACATGAACAAATTCTTAAATTAACATAAGCTTGATACACATTATTTAGTAAAGAAGTTATATTGGAAAATCTGGTGAGTTAAATAGATTTTTTTTGTCAACTAACTTCTTTCGTTAATCAACTAAATCAGGTTTGCATCCACTAAATCAGGTTTGAGATCACAAAGAGAATACGTTAAGTTCACTTCAGCTAATATAGAACATGTTAAGTCCACTTCGGCTAAAAAGGTGTATTTGGTCGATTAGTTAAATTCACATATATTGTTTTTTTCCATCAAAGATATTATGATGCTTTCTCTGGTCCAACATAGTTTAATTTTACAAAGTTGCATATTTTTCACATAATATTATTTGAGGTTTTATACGCTAGACTAGCTATAACTATATGTTCAAATCGGGTCTAGTAAAAAGGGTTAAATTCGAAATTCTAGAAGAAGTGGGAAGATTGGACAAGGATTCTTGAGAGCTTTAAAGAAAAGAAGTGTATTGCAAAGAAGAGGATGATTGTCGAGTACAATTTTATTACTCAATGTATGATGGCAAAAAGCGCATCCTTCCTTTAAAGGATCTGATCCTCTATTTATAGACCATAGAGACGATTACAAAGTAGATTGAATAAAAGAAAATATACAAATTTCTAGATAATATCGTAGCTAGAAGACTCTTGCTAGATTTTTGGAAATTTTCCATGTCGGAATAGGAAAATTTCCATTTCTTTGTTTG